>JAADYG010000695.1:0-16818 GCA_023338115.1 Phytopythium boreale | reverse complement strand
GTCCCCCCCCCCCCCCCCCCGCACGCACTACCCTCAGCGTCGGCGCCGCCTGACTTCATACGCAGCGTACGCTCGCGGTACAATCAAGTCGTGCAAGAAGTGGTGAGCTTCGGTGACATGCTGTTGAAAGATGTGCCGCTGGACCTACACGACGACAATCCGTCAATGCCACGGGAACATGAAGCGCACCCTATAGTGAGCGGCCATTCGGGTTATGGCGACCTCTTCGCGCGGATTGCTGAAGCGCGTAGCAACGCGCTGCACGTCGCTGCGCACGACCAAGAGCGATCGACACTGAGCTCTCCGACAGCAACATCAAGTTCGACAGCGGCTGCCCCAGGTCGTGAACCAAATGACCAGTCAGCACGAGACGCCCTCTCTGAGCGGCTTGCTGAAGCGCGTCGCTGTGGCCTGCACTTCGTTATGCGCGACCGAGAGCGGTCGCCATCGAGCTCTCCGACAGCAACGTCAAGCTCGACAGCTCAGTCTCCGGTCCGTGAGCCAACGACACCGGCCTCGAGCCTCATTGGCTCATCGGCGGGTGTCACAGGTTCCTTGACGACACAATCACGTGCGACGCATACACCATCGGTTGGCCGGTCATTCAACGACGTCCTCTCCGCGCGGATGGCCGAAGCGCGCAGGGCTTTGCGTTTCATAGCGAATGACCAAGAGGGCTCGCCGTCAAGGCTTCGAATGGCGACGTCGGGTTCGACGGCTGCTTCTCCGGATCGCCGGTCGACGACAACGCGTTCGCACCCAACTGGCCCGCGATTGCGCGTTACATCCAGCACGCCTCCGATAGCAACGCAATTTCGCGCAGCACACCAGTCACCCGCTGGTCGCTCATACCGGGAAGTCTACGCCGCATGTGTTTCTAAAGCGCATAGCCGCGCGTTGCGCTTCTCGCGACAAGAGCCCCCGATTTCTTCTAGCCAAGTCGCCGTTGGATCATCTGAACGTGCGGATCGAGATTTTTATCGGCACAGCCTGAGTGAACTTGACACGACGCAGTCAGCACGTCCTCCACTTGGCCCAAGCGTAATAATCCCACCAGACGAGCGCTACTTGGACCTGGGCTCGACACGACAATACCCGAACGACAGCGTTGCGGATATGAGCTCGACGCTGCAATGCGAGAGAGACAGCATCGAAGACGACCGTCAAAGCTTACCAAGCAGTACGGACTCCCTGCGATCGACGTCGTCAAGCAGCATCTACACTTGGGACTGCCCCAACCCTGTCGACAGCGATGAATCGATCACCTCCAGTTTGTTTGGGTAGGCCTGGACAGCGACAGCGATCATTCAACCGAGTCGGAACCGTGGTGGATGGATGACGACGGGATCGAGTCCCATACCATGTGAACACCTTCGCCCCGACACGCTCGAGCACCGGCTATTCATGGGCTGCAGGTTATGTGTGTTTCTATATATATGCTTGCAATGAACCCGACTCAGTCGAGCTAATTTGCGCTTGCAGTCATTTCCTTGGTGAGCTACGTCACTTGCCCCCAGCATTTGTGGTGGACCGACCAGGTGCGCCGCTGCAGACGCTCTTGACGTCCAGTCCTCTCTAACTGTCGTCAGCTTTGGCTTGGCGTCGTCGTTGCTGGTGGCCGCGACAATGGCGCCGCTGCGGACGCTTATCCACGCTTAAGTTCGCGATCTCCTTCCCCATCTCCGCGTCGAGTACAACGAAACGAAGCCCACCTCGCGCGCCTGGATCGCGGTGGTGTTGGTGCTGGCGGTGCTGGGTGTGGCGCTCTTGATATAGCAGCAGCAGCAGCAGCAGCAGCATGCGAGCAAGTGCAAAACTTGATAGGCGAGCTGATGATTCCCTTAGAGCAATTTCTGCTGATGCTGCTGTCGGAGGGCAAGACGCGTCAAGTTCTGCACCTCCGCACACATGCCCAAGCGCACAGAGTTCATGATACAGGGCGTTCAGGACAAGATCTGCGCTGACATTGAGGCCGTGGACGGCAAACAGTGTCTACCGACACGTCGGAGCACGAGGACCACGGCGACGGCGGCTGTCGTTCGCATCCTCTTTCCGCGAGCCGCTGCGTGATGCCCATGAATAGCATGATGCTCATGCTAGTCGAGCAGCGGCCACGAGTGTGCACGTTGGCCACAGGGTCGGAAACGCGCACATCCCCGCGCCGTGGATCTACACGGTCTCCCAGGCGCCTGACATCCTCGCACTCGCTAGTCAGCGTCTTGTTCCACCCACGTGAGCGCCTACGCCGCCGACGCATTCGAGTACCGGCTGTTCATGGGCAACAAATACGACCGTATCGTCGCGATGTGCCAGAACGCGGTGAATAGCAGTGTCACGGTAGCACCCGCGCGCGTCAAGAAAACACACAAGCAGATTCACACGTGAATTGCTCGAAACAAAAGGTATAATGTGCCGATGGCCGAAAGCCTCAGACTTAATCGCCGCGAACAGTACAGACCAAAGCTCTAATCTGTTCTAGGACTGAGATCAACTTCGAAAGGCCGTGCTGCACTCGATGGTCAAAAGATATATCGGCAGCGCCGACATCCCGCTCCTCGGCCAGATCGGACGCAGCAAGTAGCTCTTCTAATTGCGCCATCGCCCACTGGATCATGGTTCGACAAAGGCGGAAGCAGGCTTGGTGCAACTCCACCTCCAACATCCCCGCGGAAGGTCTGGCAGCAGGTGCCAGCGGCGGGGTGCCAGCGGTTGGTAGCCGAAAAGGCGAAGAAAGAGTAACAGGAGGCGGCAATCGTGCCCCACCGTCCACGCAACGATTCTGGTGGAAGCGAAAGTCCTCCACGCGAATAACCGCCCCGATCCGCCGCAATCCGATCTTCTCTTTCGAGAGCTCGACGACGAGATTGCGCCTCTGATCGCACTCGCCACTCATGCTCTTCTCTCGAGACTGGGGCGGGCCTAGAGCGGGTGTTCACGTTCGCACCACTCATCGCTTGCATTCCGCCGACTTCTAAATAGCGACATACGAAACCGCATTAGCTCGCAGAGCACGCGACCCCCAGGTGCAATCTACATAAGACGAAACTTCCCACACCACTTACCTTGGTTGAACGAACACCAACTGCACTCTTTGGAATTGAAGAGCCCAACGGATAACACGAGGATGATCATCACTCTCGCCTTATGTGAAAATCTGGTAATATCGAACGTCGCACCAAAAACTGAGTTGCACATAATAATACTAGCTTGTGTTGTCAAAAATTTCCACCCACATTTGTGAGTGCCTGTAAAATAACCTCGAACGGCACCACTGTAGGTCCTTGTTCCAGTCTTGGTCAGTAGACAGTGATTTCAATGTGGATCACTGTTGAATACAGTGATCTGCACAACGATCACTGTATCAGTCGTGGTCAGTAGCCAGTGATTTCAACTTGGATCACTGTTGAACACGGTGATCTGCACAATGATCACTGTATGTCTTGGTCAGTAGACAGTGATCTCAACTTGGATCACTGCTAAACACGGCGATCTACATAACTATTATGAACAAACGCGAGTGCGGACGACAGCGCCATATATAACGCCAAGATGGAGGAGATGGCGCGAAAAGTGGCGGAACGGCGACACGGCATGACGATCATGGCCGAGGACATGACGACGTGCGGTATACGGCGGGTGCGGGGAGACCCAGACGGCGTGCTTCCGGCTGGGGAAGGCGCACTACACGCGGCAAGCTGGTGGTAACTGCAGCGAGACCGGCGGCAACGGCAACAGTGGCAGGCAACGGCTCCTCGGTGCTCACGACGGCGTACTTCCAGCTGGGGAAGGCGCGCGGCACGACGGCAGCACCACCGACAGCAAGCAAGTGAAGTGACTCGATCGACGGTGGCGCGTGCGAATCCGATCTCTTGAACGGCTCGAGGACGAGCCTAAGCTGGGGAAGGCGTGTAAGGATGTTGGTGGCGCACCGCATGGCCTGGGTACAGCTATGACACGGAGGACATGACGGAATTCTATATGGACAGTGTGCTGGACACAAGGCAGTATAGCGAAACCAAGTGTCAAGGTGGTGAGTCAGCAAAGACACGAGACGCCGATCGGCGACTTCAAGGTCAGTAACAGGGTTTTCAAGATGGGTGCGGTGACGCACGCGCAGAGAACAAGAGCGCGACGGTGAAGCGCGAGCCGTGGGCAAGGGCGGTTCGACGGCGAGCGGGGACTTCGAGATCGACCCGGTGGTGGACAAGTGATTCGGGAGGTGTGAGAGGCGTAAGATCAAAATGCAGAGGGAGACGTACAGGCCCGCGAGGGTCCTGGAACTTCCGGCTGGGGGACCATTGCCCCCGGCGAACTAATGTTGTATCCTTGGGGACGTGTGTGATCACTATACGACCGAGGAGTGGGGTGGGCACTGCCCCACATCCTTACAAAACAAATCAGGTCCGCCGGACCGTCTGGGAGCCCCGGCCACTGGCGAGCCGCAAGGCGAGCGACGCAATAACTTACTGTAAAGCTGCGTGGTTACAGCGTAACTGCACACTCGCCAGGTTACATGTAATCCAATGGGACACGAGCGTTGGAAAATTCGAAACGACCTCACTCGGACAACCGACTCGCTGTGGACGACGAAGGCGCAACTTGAGCGGTTCTGGCGCGTGGGATACATGATATACGACGACGTCATCCCACGTGGGCTCGCCGAAGAGGTGCTTGCCTCGGTTAGCGGCATTCCATGCGCCCCGATCTTTAAAAGGGTGTATGGGAAGCAGAATATGGACGACCATCGGTTCGAGAGTATTTTTCCTGAAGGATGCCCGGCATTTGACCGACTTCGGCTTCTATTGACGCAGTTCGTCGAGCAGTTCCGGAGGATGCACTGGGAGGTGAGGACGTGCATGCTGCTCGAAAGCGCACCAGGCGGCGTAGAGCAGCAAGCGCACGTCGATTTCTCGACGTTTGAGACAGAGGACGCCAAAGACAAACACCGCACCGTTCAAGCTGGCCTTCTTGCAGCGCTGATGCCGAACACGAAGCTGGTCATCTACGAAAAATGCTTTGGTAACGTGGTACAAGGCCGTCGCAAAGAAGTGACCGTGCCAACCGGCAGCGTGTTGGTGTTTCGCGGAGACTTGGCCCACGCGGGGGCCAAGTACGCTGACACCAACTTTCGAGTTCATGCGGAACTGACTGTACGCGGCATCAAGTCGGACGACAATTCAACGCAAGCTGCGGTGACTCCGATGGGAAAATGCAAGCACTGTCCGCAGGTCAGCCCAATCATAAGTGGATCCAGAACCACATGCGGCGCTGTGCTGCAAATCGGACAAAAAGAAGTATTGCAGCCGCGTGAAGGAGCTGAGCCAAAGGGCCAAGAAATGTCCGCTCTGTCACAAGGTGTGCGACACCATGAACAGCTTCTACCGCCACCAGTGCGAGCGCAACGCCCACGGCGATCCGGCAAAGCGCGCTTCGACCGCCTCCAGGTAGGAACCTGCTCTTCACAGTTGTTTATATTGAGCTGACACGACTTATTGGTTGAACTTGCAGCAACAAGACCACTGCAAATGCGAACAGGAGCTTGGCGCCGCGAACGAAGGAAGCAGTGGCGGTTCTGGCTGCTTTGGTCACAAAGTGCGAGGAGTCGAACGTTGCACTGTCGAAGGTACGGATTGAATTGAACGTGTGGTCTAATAACTGCAGCAAGCTTATGGTTTCTTGCACTCTTCAATTCACAGGACCCCTGTGAAGCATTGAGTCAGGCTCTCGAAGCACTCGCGCTCGCCAAGAAACTCAAGACAGTACGTCCCAATTCGACGCTGACATATGAATTGCCGAGCTGAATTTAGTCTCTCCCTGTGGTGATGAACAGGGCCGATCGCAGAGTGACGTTGCTTTATCAGTTCGGCACGACGGACGAACGTGGGGAGGGCAGTAAGCGCACCGACAACGAGCGTGGAGCGGGCAGCAAGCGCGTCGACAGCAAGCGTGGGGCAGGCAGAAAGCGTGTCGACAACGAGCATGAGGGGGCAGTACGTGCGCCGACAACGAGCATGGGGAGGGCAGTACGCGCGCCGACAACGAGCGTGCTTTCATGACTCGGAAGGCTACACTCTTAAAGACCGCGACCTTCCTCACGCCGACGGTATGTGGCAAGGCGGCAACGAACAGGAAGAAGCAGATCGAGGCACTGACGAACAGAAAGAAGAACTCGTCGAGCACCGTCGAGCGTGTTGGCGCGGTAACCGTAGGCTCGGCGACGAAGCGTGCAGCAGAACACAAGGGATGCGATGGTCGGAAAGCAAAGCGCGCCAAGATTGCGGCTAGCCCGGTACAGGTGATGAGTAACACGGCAAAGTGGTGAACCATGCGTCCGACGCTTTCGTGGCACGTTTGCGCTGCAAGTGCCGTGACGGAGGTGAGAGAGCAGGTGATTGGAAGTGCTGTTCTAGCAGACCGTGGGTTGTGGTGACAGTGAGTGCAATTGCCGGGTGTTGGAAGACTCAAAGAGCAATGTATAATCCTTACACAGTACAAAACTGAGCCCATTCAGGATTTCAGTGGACATGAGTCGCATGAAGTTGTCGTTCTTTTGGGGTGAACACGGTACGAACGCACTGAGCACAAAAACGGGGGCTATCATGTGCACGGACAAGCGCCGCCACGCTTGGCTGCCGACGATGCCCTCCCCCTCCACGGGCACGCCGCACAGGCGCGCCTATACCAGCTCGACGCAGTCGGGCGATTTGTAGAAGCCCACGCACACACAGCCACACGCGCCGAAGAAGACGGTGACGCGCGGATCCCCTCGCTTCGGACGCGGTGAAAACGGAGCGCGCGCACTCGCTGCACGTGGCGTACCGTCTCAATGTGTTCGTTGCGGTACAGCCGCTCCATGCTCGACTCGTACGTGATGGTGCCGGCGTTGCGGAAGCACGTGAACTGCAGCGCCATCTAGATGAATGCGTCGGGGCTCACCTTGAACTTCTTGATCACGACCTTGCCATACTTCGTGTGCGAGATAACCTTGAGGCCAAAGCCCGCAATGGCGCTCTACGCGTCCACGACCGCGCGTGTGACGGCCAAATCCAGGTCCGAGGAGAAGTCCCACGCCAACAGCTTGCATGGCGGCAGCGGCGACGACTTCTCACCCTCGGCTTGGGTGATCGCGCCCCCTTTGGCATCGGACGGGTTCTTGTAGGGCTGCGCTGTGTATACGTGCTGGCCGTCACTGGCGCCCGCCCACGCGAGCTCGGCGTTGATGCCGGCCACGCAGCTCTCGAACATCCCCAGATAGAAGCTCCTGTCGGACCAGCGGTTGCCGCCGCTGGCTGGATCAACCTTGGCCATGAGCGTCCAGTCGGCCGGCTCGTCGACCTGCAGCACCACGACGAGCACAGACGTCTCGATGGCCTCAAGCGACCACATGTTGATGCCCTCCGAGATGAACCGATTGCGGTTCACGGCCCACTCAATGCGGCTCGAGGCAGTCAGCGCCGGCAGATTCTCCTCCGCGACCGACGACGCATTCAAGCCCTTAATCATGGCCTCGATCGACGCGAGCTGGAGCTGGATCTCGTGCCTGGAGAGCAGGCAGTCGTGCAGGGCCTTGGCGGACAGCGGCACCTTGAACACGCGGCCGTTGCAGAACACAGCAATGTGCCTCGACTTGTGGTGGAACACCTTGACCTTATCCAACTCGCGGCCCGGGATGCGCGTGTACGATACGATGTGGCGGTACTGGTTCACGCAGACGGCACCATGCCGCAGATGAGCTGCGGGATAGCTGTTCGCGACTCGTGCGCACTGGTAAAGGCGAAGTGTGCGTCGCTTGCCGGTTCGGTAAACATGCCAGAGCGTGAGCAAACCCGCTCGGCGTGCCGGGCGCCTTTACCGGCTCACTTGAACCTGTAATAATCCATTCCCTGTCTAAATCAAATCCTGCCCAACTACTCCCAGGCCAAGCAGAGCGATCTAGTGGGGACAAGTTAAATCAGCTGCAGGAGTGATGATCAGTGATGATCACTTCAACCAGTTCATGGGAATCAGCCCTTTTTCCCGTCCGTAGATCTCCTTATCGCACCTTGGTTGATGGTGTTCGACAGTTGTATCCGCAGTACGTGTTACCGCCGAGTTGTTCTGTATCGGAGTCGTGTTGGCTCCTTTACGAATGAAAGAGACGCGCAAGAAACGATACGGAGCTGTCTAGTCTAGCCTACTCTGACCGCACTCGGTCACTTGGAGTAGTCTTCGCTTTCCGGCGGGAACTCGGGGTAGTCCTTGGGCTTGAAGAGGTTGAAGATGGCGAGGAAGCGGCCGTCCACGTTCGCTAGGCGCACTTCTTCGCCGCCGTAGTCGTAGCTGGTGAACGTCTTGCGGAGCTGCTCGTTCGACACGTTGTCGCCCTTCATCGTGTACCAACTGGCGATCGTCGGCGTCACGAACACCCCGTACGGGTTCTCGGCCTTCTCGCCGTCGTGGGCTGGGCGGAGGCAATGCTGGGCAACGCCAGGCTTGTGGTAGACGAACATGGGGTGGCCCCTCTGCTTGGGGACGTCGGTCATGTTGATCGTCTTCATGTGCAAGTCCGAGTAGGTGACCGCCGTCATGTTGCCGCTCTTGGTCCAGAGGATGGCGTGCACGAACTCGTGCTTGTGGCCGCCACCGAACACCGTGTGGGTCTGGTCCTTGAGCATGTAGAGCGCGAACGAGTGGCCGCAGTACTCAGTCGAATGCTCCTTGACGCACGCGTAGCGGTGGTACGTGTTGGACACGTCCAGGAACCGCAAGTTGTGGCACAGTCCGGTCCCGAGGCCCGTCGGCTTGAGCCCGTCGTTCTGCTTCCCAGAGCGACTGATCGCGGCGCTCGGGTAGCAGCTGTCCTTGTCAAAGTCGAAGACCGGGTAGATGGCCGAGATGTTGGCGTGCAGTGGGAGCGCCTCGTCGAGCTTGGACAGATCTTCAGCCTGGGCGAGACCCAGCGCGAACGGAAACAGGAACGGGAACGGGACGGCGAGGGCGACCCCCATAGCGACTCCTGCACGGACGATGCGCGGCTGGTTGAAGTGGAGGCGAGTGAGCGCGAAATGAGGAATGAACTCGAGATCAGGGGCGGCAGCGGCGTTGTTGACATGAGCCTCGGCTGCGAGCATAGAGAGGAACCTAGCGTAGAATCGTATGGATGGAGGTACCTAGGTGACCGCCAAGCGTTGCATCCATAGGGAAACCAGTCATGTTCGGCCGTGGGAGTGATTAACACGCTCACGATGGGACAGTGCACCAGCTGTTCGCTGAGCAAAGTAAGAGCGTTCCCTCCTACCAACCGATCGTCACCGGAACGTGATCCAATAACTTCAAGTTGAAGTGACCCGGAATGTGGTCGATCACTGAAAGCATATGTTGCTTTGTACCCATCTGGATAGATTTCGTACCCAATCGCTTTATTTCCAGCTGGTTTACCAGCATGCGCCCACCAATCATTCACAATAGACACTTGACACTTCTGTTCCTCATGGTTTTGCCTCTCGCAGTTACCTGGCTACCACGATCCATATGATTTCCCGCAACGTTTTGGTTGCTCTGGCTGGCCCACTAGAGCAATCGTCCACTTCAACTGAGTCGCGAGCTTTGCTTGGTCAAGTTGAAGCTGTCTCGCTTGTAACCCACGGCACACGTCACAGGATGAAGTGGCGATCATATAGGTTGCTGTAATAGGGCTGTCGCGAGTTTCGCACGTCTACAAATACGAAGTGAAACACCTTAATTCAGCAACCCGCCAGAAGAAACCAATACGTACCAATCCACGCTTCAAGATGGTTACATGACTTTCAAGCGCTGCATGCGGGCCTCCACGCTTGGCAGAGTCACGACGGACGCCGCTCGAACGGGTGATGCGTTAGACGCTCCTGCATGACCACGAGGTCGGAAGAAGCAGCAGACGGACGCAGGAAGGCACGTGAAACCAAGGCATCCGGCAACGCACGCTTTTCATTCAGTTATCAGGAATTGCGCTGTGGATCCCAACCTGCTTGGTCGTGCTCCATGGATAAGCACCTTCGCATCGCCTGGTACGTGCTCGCCAGTCGTGCCGGTACGTAGTCACCACGAAGCGAGAGCTGCTCGACGAAGCGAGCCAGCCAGCTAGCCGCAGGTGGCGTCAACCCAACCACGTCTCGCTGGCTGGCTCACTTCATCCAGCAGCTCTCACTGTGAGGAAGCGGCGATCTGTACTGGTCGATCAGAACGAGCCGCCGCGCCGCGCGAATCTCGTCGGCGCGCTCGCATTTCTCTGCGCCCAGAGCGGGTCGGACTGGTACGCGGTGACGCCAGACACCACGCTTTCGTCGGCCGCGTCGACGCCGGCTGGGTCTCACCCGGACGGACGGGGCACAAGCTCTCGGCTTGCGGTTCTTGTCACTTCTGCTGGTGGCGCTGCTGGCACCGGTCGGTCGGCGGCCGACGATGCGGCGCGACACGCCCAGCTCGAACACGTCGGCGATCGCCGACACGGGGCGCGCAGCCAGGGTCTCGACCGGTCGCGCAGCAGCCTGAGGGGCGGTCGTCAGGGCCGACTGGAGCGCGCGACTGGCCGCGAGGCGAGCAAAACGGAAGCGGGGTGAGGCCATCTCGTCTGGTCAGCGGTTGAACTGGTAGTGGTTGGCTGTGGAGGTGACTGACGGAGGCGGCAGCGGTGAGGGGGCTGAAGCGGCCGGCCCGGTGGCTTCTTGGCTTCGAGGCTGGAGCTCGAGCTTGAGGGTGCCGTGATGTGGTGTCTGTGATGTGCGCTTGGAGGAGAAAATCCGGAGCGAGCGAGCGCGGAAGCCGTCGGTCGCCTCGCCTCGCCTTGTCTCGGAGAAAACGCCAGGAAAGCAAATTGACGCGGTGATTGATGGGACTACAGATGAGGTGGCGGCGTCGCATACTGGGGGCAGGTAGTTTGTAAAAACTGCGGGGAAATGGGGGCGACTTGAGGGGAAGCGCCGCTAGGATCGGACTGGGGCGGCGGCAAGAGCATATACGCAATGACCGTACTGTAACCTCGACAGCGAGAGCGGGAGCATGATCCGATCGATTGGTCACCCAACCGACTTCTAACTTCAACCAGTCCATGCCCACCCGCGCGTACTTACGTCGGTGCACGTTAGTACAGAGTGCCTCCTCGAGGCCCGTGCACACACATCCGCGCGCGTTTCTCTCCATGTCTAGATCCGATAGATTTGTATGGTCCATGGCCGGCCTGTTCTGGCATTTGCTTGCCGTGGTAGCCTCTGTACTAGGATATCTGAAAGTGCCCTACTCGCCCACCGCAGTCTCGCCTTCGGGGGCCAGTGAGGCAGCGAGGAGACAGTTAGACTGACGGGTTCTTCAACTTGACGAGACTGCATCCTCTCGCCACACGCCTCGGCAATGGTCGTCACGCACGCCCACTTCAACTTGGTTACACGCCGGCGCGACCTTTCATGATCCAGTCATCACATACCGCGTAATGCCACTCGAACGCCAGCAAGCGAGTGGCTGGCTGCGATGTGTGGAGTCACTCGTTCGTTCTGGCTGCGCACACCACATTCATGCGCCAATGCGGGTCTTACCCGCCGTCTGGATGAGTACGACACGTGCGAACGACACTGGCGAGAATAATGCAGTCGGCCTGCTGGGTCAGCCTGGTCCACCAGCCGAAGAAGCTCATGGCGACTTCACTGACGAATTAATTGAGAGGTCTCTCCCGTGTTGATGGCCTGCGCTAATGAGAGCGAGAAACGCCAATGGCAGATCCAGATCCAGCGACGAGCGACGGAGCACTCTATCGAGGAGGAACACGACACCCGTGAGGAACCTTGGGTGAACTTGTCTGGAACGAGTGCGCATCGTCCGCAAGGCTTCTCCAACAGGCAATCAACGCTAATCATTGCAGCTTACCACGTGCGCAATGGCACGCCTTCAAGAGTTCATTGACCGGAGACCTGGCAACTCGTCTCTGCCAAACCAAGAAGTTTGCTGCAACTGGATTTCCAATCGTGGATCTCGGCTCCTTCGACGGTGGCGCGCCAGGAGTTCGCGTCCATCAACTTGTCCAGATCACGGTGCAGCGCGTACCCTCGCAGCGCCGTCTCGGTGAACTGGATCAGCGTGTCTGAGCGATCCGGCAACGCCATTATGCTCTCTCGAGCCGTCTCAACCAGCTCTCGCAGGCCCTCGACATCGCCAGCGTCTTCACCGAATGCAGACGGCAGGTGGCCGAGTCGGTCCCATAGAAGACGGAAGATTTGGCGCACAATCCGCTGGTTTCCGCTGCCGTCGGAGTCTTGATCGCAACCGAGCCGCTGTTCCATGTCCGGGACCACATCCAACGCTTGCTGAAGCGACGTCGACGCGTCTTCCGACCTCCCTTCCGCTCGCTCAGCCACACCAGCCAGCTTGCCCAGCTCATCCACCACCGTCGTCATCTTGATGCGCTTGCCAGGGTCGTGATCGCACATTCTCTTCACCAGTTCCCACTGTGCATCAGTGCAGTTGCGCGGGCGGGGCGGCAGCTTTTTCAGCCTCGTCACGTTGAACTTGACGACAGCGTTCGGCACGCTGCGCCACGGACACTCCATGCAAAGCGCCTCGACCACGCACATCCCTAACGAGTACACATCCGACTCGAACGTCGATCTCGCTCCAGCGACAGCAAGGCACTCCGGCGCGACCCAGTGCCACGCACCGGAAACCTGCGCAAAGACCTCGTCAGCCTGACTCTGAGCGAAGCTCAGCCCAAAGTCCGTGACTTTGGCTTTTCGGTCACGCCCGATCATGGTGTTGTTGCACTTCAGGTCTCCATGGACGATGCCGCGCTCGTGTAGGTAGAGTACACCAAGCGCGGCCTCGTACAACTTGCGCCAGAGCTCCTCCGGATGCGACTCAACGTACTCCAGTAACGTTCCGTTGGGCTCGTACTCGCACACGAAGAACGGAGTGCCGACGTGGCAGGCACCGAAGAGTCGAACGGCGTGTGGGTGGCTCAAACCGAACCAGATATCCACCTCACGCTGGAACATTTGCCGCATCTTCGTCTTTTCATCTTGGGTTACCGTCCTGGAGAAGAGCAGACGCTTCACCACGACGTCCGAGTCGAGCCACTTGGCGCGGAACACGCTCCCGTACCCGCCCTCACCAAGGCGCTTCATATCGTCGACCACTAATTCGTACCACGGAAGGAACCACACGGGCGTTGTCGTCAACGCATCGGAGCTCGCGTGCTGGACGACGTCATCGTACGCTTTCTGCATCACTGACAGCTGGTCGGGGGTGTAGTCGGACCTGTGGGCATCGATCTCCGATTTCAGAAGCACCAGGAACGTGACGCGGTCCTCCTCAGTGTCCAGTTCGTTCAGTAGCACCAGCGGCTGCGAGACCTCCGACACGTACAGCTCCAGCTGCTTCGACCGCTGCTCTTCCCAGCGCACCTTGCGACTCTCCTCATCGAAACGGGAACCCTCGAGTATGCCCCACATGGCGTCGATGTGGCGCTGAACAGTGACCATGTTGTCTCCCTTCGCCCTGGTCGATGAGAGGCTGTAGACCCGCTTGTGCTCGAAGCCAGGCTGCATCACTGCGATAAACTCGGCCAGGAGCGCGTTAAAGAGCCCCAGAACCTTTAGTGATCGACTGGATCGCCCGAGGTGCTCGTAGATCGCCTGGATCTCGTCGAACGCGTACTGGCGAAGGCTGTCGGCATCACGCTGCGAGATCAAAAGTCGTATCTTGTCGATGAGGTGGGCGAGTTCTCCATCCTTATACTCGTCCACATCAACAAGCGGCTCCGGTTCAGGCTGTGAATGTGAGCTATCGGCGTCCTCTTCTGCAGCGAACCGCTCGAGCATCGGAACGATTGCTGACGCCGCCACACGGCTCAGAGGGTCAAGAGCACACATTTGCGCAAGCAACGCGCTGGCATCACTTGAGAACGACCCGGGGGCGAATGGGCTATCCGCGTCCGAAGCGGGGAACCAACTCAGCTTCCTGTACATGACCAGTCCGTCCGTATACTCTGCCCATGGAGACTTTCTGGTCACCGCCTCCACGACGCATAGCCCCAGAGAGTACATATCCGACGCGAACGACGCTTTCTCACCGGTCAACCGCTCGAAGGATTGCCACAGACCCGAGCCGAACACTCCACCGGACGCGCCGCCAGGTAGTTCAGCTCTCCCTGACCCACTCAGCGAGAAGTTGGCAAGCTTGGCCAGGCCGTCGCCCCCGATCAAGATGTTACCCCCACGGAGATCGCCGTGCACGATCTTGCGCTCGTGCAGGTAGGCCAGACCCAGTGCTGCCTCGAGCAGGAACTTCCAAGGCGTGGGACGAGCGCCAGTACGAGCGCACGCAGCCAGATACTCGACCAGCGACCCGTTGCTAGCGAACTCGCAGACGAAGAAGTGGTGCCCGACGTCACACGCGCCGAACAGTTTGATCACGTTCGGGTGCCGCAGCTGGTGCCACACGCTCACTTCATCCTCGAACGTTGTGCTGGAGGCGTCAGGTATGAACAGCTTGACCACAACGTCGGCATCGAGCCACTTGGCCTGGTAATCCCCGCCGATGTTCCCTCTGTTGACAAATGTCTTCAAGGCGATCTCGAACGGGGAGATGAACCAGCTTGCCAAACGCCGAGAAGACAAAGTGGCATGCACGTTTGGACTCAACGCGGTTGTGGCCGTAGCGCTTTGAAGGTGTGGAATCAGGAAACGCTGAGCCGCTCCGTGGCCTTGCTTGGCCGCAAGGAAGACCGCGGTTCGCCCCTCTTGATTCGCCATATTGACGTCAGCGCCGTGGTCGACGAGGAACCGGGCGACTTCCAACTTGTTGCCCTCCGCCGCATACATCAACGGCGTCCACCCGCCGCCCTCAACAGCGTTCACATCGGCTCCAGCGTCGACGAGAAGCTGAACGACGTCCGAGTCGCCGCTCATCGCCGCGTACATCAGCGGTGTCCAACCGCCGCTCTCGACGGCGTTCACGTCCGCCCCCGCGGCCACGAGACACTGCACGACGTCGAGGCTGCCGCTCATTACCGCGTACATGAGTGGTGTCCATCCGTCGCTCCCAACAGCAGTCACGTCGCCGCCCATGCTGAGTATATAGCGCACAATGTCCGCTTTGCCGCCCTCCGCAGCGTACATCAGGGCGGTCTTCCCATTGATGTCAACCGCGCCAACGTTGGCGCCGAAGTCGATGAGGAACTGTACGACACCTAACTCGCCCCGTTCCGCCAAGTACATCAGTACGCTCTCCCCACTGCTGTCAACGGCGTTCACGTCCGATCCGTTGCAGACCAGGTACCGCACAGCCTCGAAGTTGCCGCTCATGGCCGCATACATCAGCGGCGTCGACCCGTCGCTCTCAACGGCGTTCACGTCGGCGCCGGCCTCCACCAGGCAGCGCACAACGTCCAGCCCGCCATTCTTCGCCGCGAAGATTAGCGCCGTCCACCCATTCTCGTCCGCTACGTTCACGTCGGCGCCCACGTCCACAAGATACCGCGCGACGGCTGCCCGACCCTTCCAGGCCGCGAACATGATCGCGGTCTGGCCGTCCTTGTCGACCGCGTTCACGTCGGCGCCGCTCTCTACCAGGAACTGGACGACGTCCATCCTGGCGCTCTCCGCCGCGTACATCAGCACGGTCATCCCGTCCTTGTCGGCCGCGTTCACGTCCGCGCCGCTGGCCACGAGGCACCGCACGAGCTCCGCGCTGCCGCTAGACGCCGCGTGGATCAACGGAGTCTCCTTGTTCCGGCCGCGCGCGCGTCCACCGCAGCGCCGCGCTCCACCAACGCCTGCACGCGCGCGTCGTCGCCCGCCCGCGCCGCCTCCAGCAGAGACGACAACTCGTCAGCGTAATGCTGCTGCTCCGCGTCCGCGTCCACCATCGTCTACTGCTCCATCCACAAGCGCTTGTTGGCGCCGTATGTATGCCCATCTCTTTTTTGTGTGAGCCTGACACTTTCAGGGCTGGATTCGGGTCTGACCAAACCCGTTTTATCGGGTACAGTAGCCCATTTACCCATTTGACAGTATATTAACCCCAGTTTTTGAACCCGGGTAATAGTCATGGTGACCCGTTAACCCGTTAACCCGACTGACCAGCTGGTAGCTGTCCACTTCAAGCCGTTGCACCCCACTGATGCCTTCGAATGGCTCGGACAGTGTTGACCACCTCGCTCTCGTATGAAGCACAGCTCTTTCTCCTCCTCGCCGGCGGTTAAAGAGACGCGTCCTTTGCCTCGCTGTCGCCCTCGTCGACGTCATTCACAGCACTGGCGACTGCCGGGGCGTGCGGGTCTCCTGCGCGACACTGTCGTCCGTCGATGGAGTCGGCGCGGCCTTGTGGCGCTTGAACGAGATCAACGGAGACTGTGGCGACAGCAGCGTCGCTTCACTGCGCCTCGGCGAGGCGGCGGCGTCGACGACTCGACCCGCGCGGTTTGAGCCCAGCCTCTCGCTGCGGATCGCTTGCCGGGCTTCCTCGACTCGCGAGTCGCGGCCTCGCCCGAAGACGTCGGCGAATGCCCCGAACCGGTGCGTCCCACGACTGGCTGAGCAGAGAAAGAACGCGCGTCGGTCGGACATGCGCGCGTCTTCCTCTTAGCGGAGCTGCTCTCGAAGCCGCAGCACCTCGCGCTGCTGCGCGGCGTGTCGGGTCTCCATGGCAGCTCGCTTCCGCTCTCCCTCCCCTCCCGCACGTGCTCTTAAAGGCGCCGGAGCTCGACTTCCCTGGCGGCGCACTTGGTCTCCTTCTGCTCCAGCCTCCGTTCGAGGCGCCGGCCTCGCTTGCGCTCCTCTCGCAGCAGGCTCCCCCCCCCCCCCCCCCCCCCCCCCC
>JAADYG010000694.1:0-16820 GCA_023338115.1 Phytopythium boreale | reverse complement strand
CTGCGGACACTGTGGGAAATCCTCTCGCACACTCAATGACAACAAACGGATTGCATACAGTACTGTATATGCTTACGCACGTGACGCACTCTCAGCGCCGAGGCACACTAAATGGAAACGTATAGAAACACTGGACAACCTTACGGTGTACATACTGCAAGAACAAACGGATTATATAGATGCCTACGTACGTCATGCAAGATGCGCCGCGCATTTTTTTTCTACTTGCTGCCCGTTTGCTACTACTATTTCCGTACACTATCAGTCGCTGCTGTGCACATGTGTGTGCGACGCTCAGCGCCACGAAACTCTATCATCTTAACGTGCTTGCACACATCATGTCAACTCTCCACTACCGTAAAAGCACCAACAGTAACTTCCACCGTGCAATTTTCACTGTGCATGTACATGTGTCTATACTATAACTGCTGCCACACATGCTTTGAACGCGCTGCCCCATTCCACTATACTAACTGAAAAACCGGCGTACGCAGTGGTGCAGTGCAGTGTTCTATACTTACTGGTGCACTAATCCTCATCTCACCACTGCGAGTCGCTGTACGCATGCGCGCATGCTCGTGCAACGTGCCGCCTCACTACCCTTACTATACGACTGTAAACGATTTTGCCGGTATACTTCACACTATCGTGCATGGTCGAATTGATATTAATCTACTGCACTCTCACCGAACGTGCGCTGCGCCATCTTTCACTTGCCGCACCGTGTAAAATCGCCTGACTGATGCGCTGTTGGCATATTTTTAGTCTTGCCTCTTACTGGGATGTAATGTGAATGTCCGCACCATTTAGCATATTGCTTACAGGGAAATATCGTTAACGAATGAAGTACCATAGTTTTAAACGTTAAGTTCGAATCCGAGGGGAGAGTGTCCGGGAAAGTGTCCCACTGTCTAGCCTTAAACTGACACGTAGCGGGCAACCACGTCACCGTGGGTACAAACAACGTCACATCTGTCGATAATTTTCTGTGAATTCTGTGGTTTTAGCCGCCCTTCTAAAAATATTTAAAGGTACTTGCCCGACCTCTTGGTTTCACTAAGAGGGTCCTTTATTTTCATGCGTCAGGTTTTTTTGGGCGACACACAGATAGACAGACGTGTAGGGTCAGTTGAGTTAGATTGTTGGGGACTAGCCGAGCGGCGCCCGCTACGCGGGCGCGGTGGCAGGTTTATTTGGAGTAGCGTGAGAAAAGGGAAAGAAATGCACAGCTAAAACTGAACGACCTATCTGTACACTACATTCTGTGTGTACACTCCGTCGTCGTCCGTTTGCTGGGGGGTGCTCGATGAGAACTTTGAGATTGCGCTTCGAGGTCGCTCTTGATAGAGCAACGTAGAGTTGGCCATGTGCAAACACCGGCTGAGGCAAATAGACCCCGACGTAGTGAAGCGACTGGCCTTGAGCTTTGTTGATCGTCATGGCAAAAGCGGGTAGAACCGGAAATTGTCTGCGGCGCAGCTTGAACGGGAGGCGTGGGTCCACTCCGATCAACACGATGCGCGGAATGAAGGCCGTGGTTCCTTGCTTCGGCCCCGTGATGATCTCAGCGACGATGCAGTTGCGAGTGAGGCGGTGCACAATGAGTCTGGTGCCATTGCAGAGACCCTCTTGTCCATTCAGGTTCCTCATGAGGACGATGGGGGCGCCGACCTTCAGCTGGAGTTTGTGTTCTGGGATGCCGCTGATGGTCATGGAGTTAAGGACCTCGGTAGGGTGAGAGGCATTGAGCTCCTCTAACTCATCGGGTCCAATGTCCTCCTTCCCCTCGACGGAGTCACTGGACAGATACTCGTGCATCTCTCCTGGGATGTCGGCCATCACCAAACGATTGATGGCGTGGACGTCTGCATTCAGCGGCGTCAAAATCGCGCAACTGTTAAAGTACTCTGGCTCCGAAAACCGCTGCTGGATGTCTGGATAGATGTGCTGAATAAGTGTCGAGACGGGCGTGGTCGAGAGTGCTTCGTCGTTCAGCAAAATGTCGTTGGGGAGCTTGACGTAGTTGTTTCCAAGGTCTGGAGAGACGGCGTGGCGACCTTCGCCAATCTGCAGAAGAAAGTCGGAAAAAGCGTCCAGCTCCGCCGCATCCGCCGGGTTCACAGCCGTCCGAATCCGCATATTGATCGTGTGATTGTTAGTTTTAGCGTACTCCGCCTCCAATCCGTCTCACAACAGCAGCTATCTAGGAGACAACTGCCTTTTGTAAGGCTTGGACCCGCGGATTAGACCTCACGAAGGTCTTCCCGTTGAGCTCTTGCCCTATTCAGACTGGGTTGCGTTGGGTGGTTCACCGCAGGAATATCCAACGACTGTGCTTCGACCCACGAGCAAGAGTCTAGCACCAACACAAATATGTATACGACACTCAACTCGTGGCCCCCACTAAAGAATGGGTAGCTGGCGTACACCGCCGTTCGCACAAGCCGCTAAGGTATGGTTACCCTCAGCTAGAATGGTCGCCTAGATCCTCAGCTAGGTCTTACGATGTGCAGTATCTCCAAGATGCACGCTTCTCTAATCTCTTGGCCGGCCGTGGTGGTCGCTCTCACAATTTCTCAGCTGATCAAGTCTCCACGGCAGCCATGAACTCCGACCACGCTACTTACCCGGCGGCGTTCGACGCGTGCTTGGGACTCGGTAAATTCTGCTCTGTTTAATGTTAGCTGTTGCTGTGTCTGTCTGTACCATGAGAACTCCCTACGTCTCATCTTCTCCTATTAAATACAAGTATAAAAGATCGCCCTCATGCAAATCCACTCGCTGCGACTCTTCACGCATGAGATCCCGCGACTCCTCACCTTCACTCGCATCCGTTTTCCTCCGCTCTGCCGCCGGACCGCTAGCTTAGACTCCCGAATAAGTGGCGGCTCAGACTTCACGGTGGCTGAGACTCGAGGTGGATAGGACTTAGCCACCCATGGGGTGGATAGGACTTAGCCACCCATGGGGTGGATAAGACCTCGCTGCCAAGTCTCATCCGCCTCCACCCTCAGCTAGCGCTGGTCACTCCAATTAGTGACATGACACTAATCTGGGTCGCCATCTCCGTCCACTTCCGGGACTCAGACTGGATCAGACTCCGGCTGATTCTTGGTGCTTGCGGCTGTTTTTGTAATTTCACTACACCACAATCGTCAATCAGAGCGTGTTCCGCTCAAAGTCTGGCCAAAGTTCCGACTGCTTGATACACTTGGACAGCACTTCAGCAGCCGATGCTTGGGGAATGACAGGCAGTGTTTGCCGGAAGTCGCCAGCGAGAAGAACGATTTTTCCACCGAAGGGCATGTCGCTGTCCATGATGTCTCTGAGCGTCCTGTCGAGGGCTTCCAGTGCGTACCAGTGGATGACTGGAGCTTTGTCCCACACGATGAGGCTCGTTTGCCGGATCAAATCAGCGAGATGACTCGTTTTCAAGATGCTGCACACCGACGTGTTGGTGAGGTTTTTTGGGATCTTGAATCTGGAGTGGGCTGTGCGGCCTCCCATGAGCACCAACGAAGCGATGCCGCTACTGGCAACTGCAATGGCGATCTTGCTCGTCCAACGGACTGCAGCAAGGATCAGGTTGATCACGAAGGATTTGCCAGTTCCACCTGGCCCGTCCAAATAGAAGCAGGTTTCGTCTGGGGCCTCTTCCGTAACAGCCGACGGGACAGCATCGAAGATCTGACGCTGGTCGTCGTTCATCAGGTCGATGCCCTCAAGAGCCTGGTCCAGTACCGTTTCGTCATACGATGTTTCCGCCAAGATGAGGTTCCCGGCCGTCTCCTCTTCTTCTTCGTATCTGGAGTAATCCGATAGCTGCAGGAGACCTGGGAACTGCGAAAGGTCGGTGCCGTTGGCCGCGAAGTTCCAGTTCAGCTGTTTGATCGTGTCCAAGATAGCGCGAGGGTCGTCTGCACCCAAGCTTCGTCGATGCTGGAAGTCCTCGGAGAGTTGTCCGTGGTGGCGTTCCCAGAGTGTGGCGATGTTACCTGGTTGTCCATACACCAAAATGGTGACGAAGAGCTGTCGGAGCTGGTACGGCATCTGGAAGCCAGCGGCTTCAGTGAGGCAGTTGTGATACTCGTTGTCATCTTCGAGGTAACCCGCCGCGACGCAGGCTTCGTAGAACGTGGCGTACACAGTTTCATCGACAGTGCGAACATCTGGAAACGACTTGGGTCCGCGACAGTAGCAGAGCAACATCCGGAGATGGTATCGCTCTCGGTCGGACGGATAGCACACTATCATGAGCCCAATTTTCTTCGCACCGCCTCGTTGTCGCTTCTGCCACTTCTTTTATTCAGCAACCCACGTGTAGTGCTTTGGAACTTCTTGGTATAGCAACAGTGTCGCCTCTTCGTCCCTCGAGCAAAGGTCGAAAAACATGGTCAGCTTCGTGCGCTCCATGTTCGGGATGGTGATGTCGACGCGCTTTGGGTCGAACGTGACGAAGCCCCCACCTTCCACGTGCACATCTAAGTGCTCCACGCTGTGTGTCTTGAACTGCAACACAAAGTCGAATATCCGATAGCAGGCCTCAGACGCAGAGACATAGCGGGCGCTCAAGTAACGCTCGGTCTCCGACAGCATGTGGCGTAAAGCGATAGCCGCGCGGTCGTTGCCCTTGTAGATGTACTTGGCCAAGTACTTAATGGCCGCCAGGGAGGAGCAAATCTCCACATTGATGTGGCAGTCGTACTTTTGCGCCAAGTACGGGTTGTACGGCACCACCCAGCGGTTGTCGAACTTGAAGCCGTTCTTGTTCACCGTGCGGCCATTATCACGACGTCGGTACACGGGGAACCCGTTGCCATCGCATCGCGTTACCTCACAAAATGGTTTTGGGAAACCCTTGCTGCACTTGCCATCCTTCAGGCACGGAGCGTCAGGCTTGGCGCGTCCGCAAGGCCCATGGATCATGCTTGACACGACTGTCTGGCACAGCCGGGGCTGAGTGACTGGGTCGGGTATCTCTGCCGAGATAAACTCGTCGTAGTCCTCTGCGTTGCGTGGCTTGTCGTCCGGATCCAACCAAATAAGCATGTGTGCGTGCGGAAGTCCTCGCTTCTGGAACTCAATGACGTGGATGAGGGCTAAGCAGATGCCGAAGATGTGCTTGTCTTTGATGTCCTTCACCAACGCGTCCAGCTTCTTTCTGAACACGCGAGCAGTCAGATCAGGACGGTCTTGGGCCTTTTGGTTGCCGATGAGATTCTCCGTAATCTCCCGCCACTTAGGGTTGCAGTTCATCGTGACGAAAAGATCTGGTTTCCCAAGCTCCCGGACCATCGCCATCGATTCTTGGTAGTGCAGAACATTGTAGCGTGCTCCCCCCATAAATAACGTGGGAAGGATGATTCGCTGACCGATGTTGTTTGGGTCGTTGTCGTTTGCGAGCATGTCCTGAAAACCGGCAAAGGCAGCCCCTCGGAACATGGGCTGGTTGACGCTAATGTACCTGAGACGCTGGTCCTCGATCTTCGTGTACATGTCCACGACGTACTGCTGAAACAGGCGACCCGCTCTGTGAAGAATGCAGTATTCTTGTTCACCAGAAGCGTCGAGGCGTGTATGCAGTCGGTGGGCGTAGTACTGGCGCGCTGATACGTGGTCTGAGCCGTCGTAGGTGATGTTGCCGATGTAAGGAACGGAGGGAGACCAACCCAAGTCGCCTGCTGGAAACAGAAGTGGATATTGCAGCGGATCGTACGCAGCCCAGTGCTCAAAGATCTGAAGGAACCCGCCCCTCCGCGTGTGAAGAATGAGGTCTCTTCCAGCTGTACGCTCGTCCGGGTTGACAATGATCGCCGCCACCTCACTGGCAGTTGTGCGTTCGCGCGTCTGGTCCAACTATTTTCTTGATCTCCAGACGTACTTCCGGGCTGTTTGCAGCAATTTCACCCGCTCGCTTGAACTGTTGAGCGTAGAGATTGATCTCGTGGAGCATTAGCTGCAACTGTAAGATGATGTTGCGGTCCACTCTCAGCGTCGGCATGAATGCGCATCGATACGACGCCTGGTTCTCCATGTCCGTGTCGTACACGTACAGCTGAGCAAACTGAGGCCTGGCTTGCCCCCTCGCTGGCTCCCTCGGGAGAAGACGACCGATGCGATGACACATGGCCCTTTGAATCCGGAAAGTGTAAACGCCACTTGTTCCGTCGGCCAGAGATCGATCAAGGTTGAGGTCTTTGTCCAAGGAGGCTCCGAGTGACGTGAACGCGAACGCCATATTAAAGGCGTGGAATTTCACCAGGAATGTGCGGTCCTCGAGCAGGTCGTGAAGCACACGTGGAGGAGGCGCGATGGGCGCCAACTGCACTCGGTTGTCACAGCAGCACTGGAACTTGCTTTTGTGGTGTAGTGCGATCGGAAATTTTCCGACTGCCACTCACACACGCGCCCGACGCTGACTGACGGAGGGGTTGCTCCGATATAGTCGAGTTTTCACGTTGTGTACCCGTCAGCAAGTGGACTTCTGGTCACGATCTCGCTGGCAGTGACCACGTGTACGTCACCGGAGGGACTGGGAGTAGGCCGCGGCGTGGAAACCTTCACTCCGCGGCGATGATACTGCGACTCTGCGACGGCCGCTCGACGATCGTAGATCGCGCCCTGCCAATATAGCTCAGGGCTAGAACCAATTGATATGATCCAAAACCTTTTCCGTTCACCTTAACACTCCCCTTGAGTGTGCGACTTGGATGAGAAGCGAAGAGAAGACCAAAGAAGGCGAAAAGACTTGTGTACTTCCGTGCAAATTCACGACTGAGCTCTCCCGGACCACTCGTCGGTGTTTTGGACCTACCCTCCTTAACTGTCTCTCTGTCATCTAGGCTCACCTGCCGCGTTGCCACATCGTGATCGATGATCGATGATCGATGATCGATGATCGTGATCGTGATCGATGATCGCGATCGATTGGTACAGTGTACCCATTGGCGTGTGCCGTGGTACCGGCGCATCCAGATTGCGACATCTCGCCCATCATCCCCGGCGGTCCAAATTCTTCAAGCATTTCACCACACTTTCGCCTTTGAGCTTCAAAGCGGAGCAGTGTTGGTGTGGGCACCGAACCATAGGGCCCAAGTAGTATCGACCGTCTACAACGCCCTGGCCGCAGACACGGGTCTCCTCGTACGCGTCAAGGGTACACAGCGCTCTGTACCGCACGCGGTGAGGGCGCCCCGGCGGAGGTCGGGCTTGACGGTGACGATCGGTGTCAGCCTCTCTACGTGCCGCAGTTTGTTTCGGGGGCTCGTTTTCTCTCGATTCCGCGTGACGCGCAGCATCAGCGGTTTGGCGCAGAGTACGCGCTTCGTCCGTCTCTTGCTTTCGGGCGGTGGTATGCTGCATCACGTCAGTCGCGAGCCGATCAGATCTTTGCTCTTGTGTCTCCTGGTCACGCGTAGTAGCATGGCGCTGGGCATCCGCTGCCTGGCGCTCACGGCGGATGGACAGTGTCTCACGCTCGCGCAACAGGGCCATACGCTCAGCATTTAACCGAAGCCGCAACAAACGGCGCGACTCAGATTCTCTTGCGCGGGCAAGTGCGCGAATCCCGGCTCGATGCTGTCGCCGCAAGGCGGCAAGCGCAGCTGCATTAGGCGGAGCGCTATTGCTATCACGACTGACGTTGATGTGCGCTGCGTCCTCGCGTAGCCCTGGCGTGTTGATGGTTGCAACGAGAGCAACCGCGTGTGTGGCGTCTTCTTCCTTGCTTTCGTCAGCATCAAGCATACGCCTCACTTGCTGTTGGCGAGTGCGGAAAAACCGGTCCCGCAGACGCAGACGCTTCTGTGCACGGCGCAAGTTGCCCAAGCGCGAGCGTCTGTCCCATGAATCCTCAACCCCTGGGGGAGGTGGGTAGCTATTCTCCAGCTCACGGAGCTGTCTGTCCAGCTCGCTGATCTTGGCTGGCCAACACCATTGCCACTTGCGCACCAGAGAGCAAATTGAAAAGTGAGGTGTGCAGCAGGACGCATTTTGCGGCTCGAGGCAGAGCCGTCACTCTACGTCACGTCAGGCATCGTACCGATTTTAATTTAAGTCATTACAAATCAACCGGAAATCCAGTATCTGTTATATCAGGGTGTTTGATTTGTGGTAACTATTTAGGGTGCTTTCATGACCAATAATATATCAGAACTTTCGGCTAAATTAAGGCGAAAGTAAAAATAGAGCCAAGCCGTAAAAAAAAGAAAGGGAAATGTATTTTAAAAAATTATGCAAAGAGCTCCTCCTCCTAGTCGAGAATGTTGGTGTGGCCACCGTAGATGGGGGTTCAGACTCGTCCCACTCCCCTCAGAGCTCCAGGTCTTCCACGCGCTTCTCCAACACGCGGCACTTGAGCTTCCACTCATTATCGCGGGCAGCGATGCGCTCGTCGAACCGCGAGCACAGTCGCTTGTAATAAGAAAGCGCCTCGAGCGCATGGTCCAAACGCTCGACGACCGTAATCGTCGACTGGTTGCGCTTGACCTTGAGCATAGACGTGCGCGCAGCACGAATCTGCGACGCCGTCTCAGCAGTCAGGGTGTGTCGGCCCGAACGGAGCTTTATGATTGGTTGGTTGGGGGGGTCGGGTTGTGTAGGGCTGTTGAGGATAAGGCGAATTTAAAAATGACAATCACTTCGGAGAACGGAACCCGTAAAAGCAAAGAGAAAAACAATTCACAGGGAAAGTCCTCCATGGTGTGTGAAATGCGCGTTGATTTTTTGTGTATTTGTGCGTGAGCCTGGATCTTTTGCAGCCGCTTTTCCTTTCAATTTACTATAAGAATATGGGTCCGCATCCAATAAAACTGTTATACAGCCATTTCCCCGCTCAATCCATTAAAAAATGGGTCCAAATCCAATAAAGCTGTTATACCGACAACGAAAATGCGGGATCGACCAATAGAGCTGGGGATTTAGTAAAGGAGGGCGCTTGATTCTTGGCGTTAAAGCTCTGAATAAAGATGGGAAAATTCAGAATGATTTTATTATGTGGTGAAGTGTATGCCGATCCCATTAAAGCTGAGATATGGTGACGTGCAAATCCGGGATGTTTGTGGAGCCGGAAGAACGTCCCACGTCCCACGTCTCACGTTCTGGACAGACGAAGTGCCAACTGTTACTGTACAGAGGGATACCGTACCGTACTGTACGGTACTGTAAACAGTGCACTCGGCTGGCCAGTCATTATACAGTACTGTACAGTACAGTACGGCACATTTCTATGATCGACACCTACCTTCTAAAAAGTGCGTGAAGTGAGCTGACTTTTAGTTGGATTAAGTATGAGGGCCCTTTATTTTCATGCGGCCATGTGGGCGACGACACACAGACAGACAGATAGACGTGTAGGATCAGTTGAAATATATTGTTGGGGATATAGCCTCGGATAAAAATGGCATAAACTGGCGTAAAAAACGGAATAAACCTGGTCAGCATGCCTCGCGTTGCTTTGGCACGAGCAGCGAGCTAGCAATTTACATATACCGTAAAACGTATGTCAAAGGCGGCCCCAATGTACACATGGTACTTCAAAACCCTGTCAAAACGATAAAAAACGTCCAAGTCGCCTTTGACATACAACATGCGAAATATTCTGTGGGTCACACAAAATTGTCGTCTTTCCTAGAATTAGGGTATCCATGCACTGCAGTACAGTATGGTACATTGTAGCCTTGACTGGATTGCCAAGAAAAAATATACTGCAGGATACGCTGTGCCAGGTTTTGGTCGCTGTTGAAAAACACCAAAGCATAAGGCGAGCGATTATTTAACCACATGTGGCTCGCACATTTTAGCAGTGGATTAAAAGCTAACAACCCAGGAGCTCATGTATAC
The DNA here is from genome assembly GCA_023338115.1 of Phytopythium boreale. Classification (NCBI taxonomy): domain Eukaryota; phylum Oomycota; class Peronosporomycetes; order Pythiales; family Pythiaceae; genus Phytopythium; species Phytopythium boreale. The sequence goes on along the minus strand of JAADYG010000694.1, from coordinate 6,980 downwards.
ATTTCTGCACGTGGGTAATCTTCCACAAAAAACTATGCGAGCTACTTCGAGGTAAGTATTTTGTTTTGGCACTGAGATCAACCTCCCTCTTACAAATCATTATGTCCGCAACAGTGCCATCAGTAAGCTAGGAAATTCCTAGTTTACCGAATTTTGATTCACGCAGTTTGTGCACTCAAAGTGCCTCAAATAGAAGGTGCCGCAAAGTTCTCTGTGTCCAACATCCGCCCATCCATCGCGCAAAATGCAATGAGCACACGCCTCGAACCCTCGCCGGATCCGCGCCGCACGCCAATCAGTGCTCGCATAGCGTACATAAGGCTGCGGTGAATGTCCTTCCGCAAAACAAACACGTTGCCCGTTATGAGCGACCAGCGACCTCCCGGCGCGGTGCCGTCATCGCAACCCAGAAGGACCGTGTGGTAAACCATGAAGTCTAAATACATATCACGTCTCCAGCTCTTTGAATGAGCACAATGGTGTCGGGTTCGCTCACCAGTTTGGCGAACGAACCGGGGGACCACTTGCACCGTTTCGCCATCCTTGCCTCCGGGTCAGCGTATACAACCCAGACCCTGAAGGACTGAGAACAGCACGGAGGGATAAACGCGACGTTGCGTCCGTGGTCCACATGACACGGTGTCTCCCGGTTGCCCGTCTGTACCCAATACTCCATTGGGTACACGTAGCCTTCGGGCTCCCGAAAGGTGATCTTGTTCCGATATACCGAGATGTGGCGAGTGACTTGTCCGTCTGATATTTGCACACCGCTAGCCCAGTCTTCTTCAACACCAGATGGCACGTACTTGACCAAATCATTCGATCCGAGGCGATCGATAATGTGTCTTGGATCGCACGATAGATCTCCCCCGTTGAAGGAGGCGACACTGCTCGCGGCATCGCGAAAAACAAGCCGCCGCTAGTTTTTCGCCTTCTTCAGTTTTGTCACCATCTTTAGGAAGACAGAAGGGTGATGGTCGATAGAGCCTTTCCGTGTTTCGCATTTTTGCGACGATGGCGCTCGTAACAACAGGAACAACGCCGAAGTCTCTGTTTGTGACAAGACTCATCAGTTCATTCATTTTTCTTAAGACAGTAGTCGCACGGACCTAAGTCCAGCGCCTAACTGTCTAACAGAGAATGACCAAAATACGGCCCTTCGATGAGAGCGGTCGGCGGACGGGCGCTCCCGACCGGCACGGCGTTGATGGGGCGCGCGCGGGGGGTTCACGTGGACAGCGGCGCTTCTCAGGCGGACAAGGGCGCTTCACGTGCGGGCAGGAGCGCTTTAAGAACGGTCGGTGGCGCTCATCGGGTGGGCAGTGCCGCTTCACGGGCGGGCGGGAGCGCTAGATGTGGGGGCAGAGACGCTTCTTGGGCGGTGAACGAGTGCTGTCTGCGTGCTGGGTGGCGGTCTGACCGCCAGTGAGAACACGCGACAATTTTTGCTGTCGTTGAGGAATAGTTTTGTTTTTTTGCCTTAACCTTAATCTAGTCAATTTTATAAATTTTGCTATCACTCCTTTCCAATATGGCACAACCCTTTGTCTACACGCACAGCAAAAATCGTCTCTAATTCCTAGGTTAATTGATAACAAAATCCTCTATTCTCTTGGCCTGGTACATGCCAGGGATTCTACTGTACTGGATACTTACTGATAAATTGTATGGTAGAGCGACGCAGTCGTAAACTTGCCTAAAGTATACCCTACACGCTTTGCCCCTCGTACTGGTCTTGCGCGCTTTTATAAACTATTGTAACGCCAATCACTCACTCCGTGAAATATGCCCCTCGAAAAACGTTTAGACCATTCGGAGACATTTTTACACCGCAACAAAATTTCTGAATGATTCCGAAATGGTGACATACCGTCTTTTGTACAGGTTAGCCCATAGATATCCTCCCTTTGTGTCACTGAAAACTAGAATTAGCACATTCCCGCAAAACCTCCACGGTAACTGACTTTCTTACCCCTCTCTTTATGCTTCTAATATTCAAATTATTGCCCGACAAACCACCTTCAATCTGTATAAAATGCAAAGCGTTATAGAAATAATTTACAGACTGTACCCATGTGAGCGACAAAGAAACGCTCTGTCCAATCAGAGCGTGCTTCTGTCAAATTAGTCAAGGTTATAAGATCTGAAACCCGATGCAAAATATCTTATTTGAGTCAACACTTATTAAAACCCGACGCACATCGCCTGTCCCACTGCTACTGTCAAAACAGCACTATAAGAACTATCTATTTAACTTGATCTTTGGCATTCCGTGAAGATCGGAAAGGGGAATCATACCCAAGACTGAGCTATCTATACAAGAATCTCTATATTTGTGAAAATCGATCGATAATCTAAAATCTGGGAATAAATTACCTCGTAAAAAGTAGGTACCGGCTGCTACAAAAACGAAGTCGATTTGGTAGCATAAACGCAACAAAAAAACAATTTGTTACTTGACTTCATACAAAAGACTTTTCTCAGACGCCCTACTCAACTCGAGACACTTTTTATTTATGGATTTTAAAAAAAAATCAGAACATGCCCCGGCCGAAAAAAAAACCCTCAGCTCTCAGCGATTTCTCGCTGAGAGAATTCTATGAAGACAAGAAATTCGTCTGAATAGACCACCGTTTATCCCCTTTGCCGCAGCTCTTATTTGGAAACCGGCATAATAAGTCTCTTAATTTTACTAAGATCAGAATAAACACCTGCATTCAGCAACTCAGGACAAGCCATTGGCATAAACAGCTGGAATGCACGCCCACCCACCCCCTTTCACAAACAAGAACACCACAAGTACCGGTAAAATTTAGAATGCGAGCGGAGGTTGATTAACCCCTTCGTGTCCCGATACTGCTCTATATTAAGATAAAACATAATGAAATCAAGATATCCATCTAGGATCCACAGGTTGTGGTGTCCTGTGTCATCACTTTAGGCAGATTTCGGCGTGTTTTGACTCGACTGTTAATCATTTTTGCCAGGGTTACCATCCCAAACTTAAGAAACCAGCACCTTGTGGAAAACTTTCCATTACACTGGAAATTAAAGAAAACTCTAAAAGTAGTCCTAAAATAAATCCTAAATCTAAATATATACGGAGTGAGACTGTAGGCGGATGCCAACCAAGAGTGATTGTCATCGAGCCCCCGCGACGCGTGTCGCAAAGTCAGAAGAAACCAAGATGAGTGAAGATGCTGTGGAAGCCTGGACGCGAGACCCGGATGTCTTGGCGACCCTGCCAACTGCTGCTGAGCTGGAGGTGCGCGCCAAGAAGCGGAGGGTGCCTCGATCCGAAGCGCGGCCGAGCAAGTCGCGGAAGCCTAGCGCGATGGAACGGCGTGCTGCGTACGTGCACGGGAGACGTGTAGCGAACCCGAAGACTGGCGTGAAGGCTGGAGTGACGTTGGCATCGATGCCGCAGACGATGGGTCCGAGTGCTGCGCGCTCCGCGGAAGAGTTGCTGTCTGTTCCAGTTGGAGGAGAGGTGCCTTGGTCGAGCGATGTGCCGCGTGTCCAGGACGTTGATTACCGGGGTCTCCGGTTCGACTTGGATGTGCCAACTGATCGGTGTGAATGCACCAGCGCGTGCGGTCCGTCGTGCCGCAACTACACGCATGCGTACTTGTGTACGCGGGACACGTGCGGTGCTCCGCCCACGAAATGCGGCAGGCGGTTCCGTGACGCTCGCGACTTGAAGTTGCGGCGTACACCGACCGGCATCGGCGTTTTTGTGGAGAGAATGATGCGGGAGAACATAGTCGTTGATCCGTACGTCGGCGTGATGACCACCCGAGATCCGAGAGACACCAAGTATTACACCGCCAAGCTGAAGAATGTGACCCGCGACAAGAAGCCAGTGTTCTTGTCGGCGGACACCGTTGGAGGGACGATGCGGTTCGTACGTCATAGCTGCGACCCGAACATCAGGTTCGAGGAGCTTGACGACAAGACTGGACCGAAGCTGGTCCTGACCGCGCGCCGGAAGATCGAGAAGGGCGAGGAGATCACCGTCGATTACGGGCGCTCGCTCTGGTTTGCTTGTGAGTGCGGTGCTTCGAATTGCCGTGGCCGCGGGAACCCTGCGAAGCGTGCGATCTCACGCGTAGAAGACGAAGACGAAGGCGAAGACAACGACGAAGACGAAGTCGAAGACGCCGGCGACGACGAAGACGAGAGCGAGGACGCGTAGGTTGGTTGTGGGTATCCGCAGTAGGAGGTAGTGATTGGTGAATTGGTAGGCCGTAGGACTGGATAATCTTGAATATAGTCGGATGCTGAGCTTGGACTGAGATGCGTCGTAGTGTAGTAGCGTCTTCGGGGTTGATGACAGAACTCGACGTTGCAATCTGTCTGCAGTAGAAACCAGCACCTTGTGGTGTTCTATACTTCTCTGTCTCACGATAAAATCCCCAAGTGGTTTTTATGTGCACCACACACCGAATGTCATTGGATGAACGTGTGGTAAAAATTAAAAGACGTCCGGACTGGTAAATTTACGCACTCAAAGGCGTAAAAAAATCAAAGCCATTCTCGGCGATTTCTTGCCTGCTGTACTCGCTCGGTGTGCACTCGGTGCGACTGCATTTTTCTATCTACCACTACTGTAAGCTGCATCATGCCCCGCAAGCCTCTCGCGAAGGACGTCCGCCCCGAGACGCGCGTAGCCATCGCCATCTTCCTCGCCGCCAAGTCAGTGGGCGGCGTTTTTCCGCACGGCGCGGTCAAGAAGGCCGCGGAGTGGTTCGCGTTGTCGCGGTGGACTATCTCCCGCGTCTGGAGTATGAGGGCGAGGCCTGCTAGTATGATCCTGCCGCGCAAGCCTCGCTCCCATACTCCTACTAAGCTCTCGCCACTCGAGGTGGCCGAGCTTGTCCAAGCCATCCCCTTGTGCCTCCGCCAGACCATCCGGTCCCTCACCGCGGCGACAGGCATCCCACCAGCAACCCTCGCGCGCCATTTGGCAAAGAAGACGATCCGAAGGGTCATCACCCGCGTCAAGCCCACGCTCTCCGATGAGCACAAGAAGCGCCGACTCGCGTTCGCCCTCGCGCATGTTGAGAAGCCGCTTGGTACGTACTGTACATTTGATTTTGCATTGAGTATTGACATTGGTTATTGTCTAAAAGTACTTTTGCGTATTCTTTAGCTTGCAGGTCGTTCATCATGCATCACATGTACGATACTGTTCATGTAGACGAAAAATGGTTCAACCTCTACAAGGCTTCGACGAAATACTACATCACTGCCAACGAACAAGTCCCCTACCGCTCGTCACCCAATCGGCGCTACATCGACAAGGTCATGTTCCTAGCCGCCGTTGCCCGCCCGCGCTACGACACGTCGAAAAAGCAATGGTTCGGCGGGAAGATTGGCATCTGGCCCATCGTGGAGTATACCCAAGCCAAGCGCAGCTCTGCCAACCGTCCCGCCGGCACAATGGTGATGAAGAACGTCAACATGACCCGCGCCATCTACGTCGAGCTACTCAAGACGGAAGTCTTTCCGGCGATCCGCGCTTTGTGGCCAGGTACTGTATTGTGATATGTACTATATCAGTGTTTTACGCTCACTAACGCCTTATTGTACTGATGTTAGGTAGAAAATCGGTCGCCATCAAGGTCCAGTAGGTGTGGTGTAGCGCGATCCAGAATATTCTGGACGGCCACTCACGCACGCGCCCGATGCCGCCTGACGGAGGGGTTACCCCGAGGATGTCAGGAATGTCACGTTGTGTACCCGACGGCTGCAGACTACCAACCACGATCTCAGTGGTAGTGACCGATGCTCAGCACGGAAGGAACGGGAAAATGACCGCAGCGTGGAAATCTTCACTCTGCAGTCTGGAGATGACGGTCGCTACAGATCGCGGACCGTACCTCGTCTAATGATAGAATTGAGGGCTTTAAACCAATATACCAATAGCCTTTGACGTCAACCATACACTCCCTTTGAGTGTGCGACTTGGTTGTTGAGAGCGATAGAAGACCAAAGAAGGCGGAAAAGAGTTGTGTACTTCCGAGTAAATTCGACTCTGAGCCTACGCCATCTAACATCGGACAACGGACCCTCCCCTCCTGCTCTCCCAGCCAACCATTCCAATGACCTCGTCTAATCGTCACCACATGTTGTGGCTGGTCACGTCTCGACACTTCGTCGATCTCCACTTCTTGGACATAGCCGCAAGCACCAAGATGACCGCGAAGTCGATCGTCGATCTTTCGATCACGATCTGCCGATCTCGCGATTTCCCGATCTCCGACTGTCGATCTCCCGACTTCCGATCTCCCGATCTCCGACTGCCGATGTCCCGATCTGTCGATCAGTCGGTCTCACGATCTCACGATCTGTCGATCGCCGATCCCTTGATCTCTCGATTACGCGATTATCTGATCACACGATCACCACCTCGCGATCGGGATGTCGTGTCCCATGATGACGGTGCTCCGCCTTCAACCTGATCGGATCAGTTCGTTCCGGATTTTCTTGCGACACTTCACCACACAGGACAACGCAGGGCCCCACGTCCAGGAAGACAACGGCGACATTATGGATGCTGGGCAAAAAGACGGATGGACCATCGAGATGATGTGCCAGCCATCGCGCTCTCCTGACATGAACGTTCTCGATTTAGGTTTGTTCAATGCTATACAGAGCGAACAGTATCGGCGCCCCACCTACAATTTGGAAGAGCTGGTGGCGGCCGTGCAGGATGCGTATTGGAACCTCCCGGTGGCGACGATCAATAAGTGTTTTTTTACGCTACAAAAGCTATTGCAATGCGTGATTGCCAACGGCGAAGGAAACGACTACAAACTACCGAGAGTGAGCAAGATCCATTCCCTCGCTTTCATCGCGCACCGACCATATTCCGCCACACACCCGACACCAAGACCCGATACAGAACAACAGAACAATACACAGCTCGGCAACCAGAGCGATTCACGATTCAGACGCTCAAACCGGCACCCGCGCGT
>JAADYG010000693.1:0-16832 GCA_023338115.1 Phytopythium boreale | reverse complement strand
CTCGACCAGCACGCTCTCCCCGCCGGGGTAGCCCTCGAACTGCAACTGCCGCGCGAGGTTTTGCGAGAGAGCGTCCATGGACGGGTCCAAGCACAGGGAAGTCGCGGACCAACACGAGCACGGCTGGAAAATCCGAATGACGAACCAATCGACCGGCGCGCGCGAGACGAAGTGCACGCAGCTCGAGCGGATCGCCAGCGGCATGTCGGCGAGCACCTCTTCGTAGTTGACGCCCGCGTGCGAGGACCAGAGCGAGATCATGAACTTCTGCACGCGTGCCTTGAGCGACTCGCTGACCTTGAGCCTTGCGAGGTACTGCTCGACCGCGATGTGGTTCTTGCGGAAATTGACCTCGAGCCCGATGTATGAGAGGAAGAGATTGGCCAGCTCGCCAAGCACGAACGACATGACCATGAGCCCCGTGAAGGACATGGCGATGCTGAACTCGAGCAGCGTGGTCGAGTCGGGGGTGAACGTGCGCCCCTTCTTCACGAACGCGGTCGTCGCGTAAAACATCGCGCGCAGGAACCGCACCGTGAGCAGCGTGGGCGACGGATCACTCGGGTCCGAGATCACGAGCGACGTCGCGGGCCGCCAGTCGTCCCACTCCTCTCCGAACCTTTCGTGCATGGCGATCGCGAGGTACGCGCACGCGGCCCAGTAGATGGCGAGGAAGTAGAGCAGGATGACGCGCGCAGCGTAGTGGAGCTCGTACTGGACGCTGCGCCGGTTTAGCTCGTCCAGGTACCGCACAACGTTGACCGTCTTGGCGCAGCGCAAGAGGCGCAGCCAGGAGCTGGTCGTGAACTCGGCGAGGAAGCGGTCGAGCGGCACGGCCGCGATCGCGTCCCAGACAACTCGCTCCTTCTTGTACTGCGCACGATGCGGTTGCTCGTACAGCTCCATGGCCGCGGCCGAGCGGCGCACGTGCCAGCTGAACCAAATGTCGACGATGAAGAACACTTCGCAGAAGACCTCGAGGGCTTTGGCGGTCGTAGGCACAGGCGCTGAACGGTCAAGCGCGTCCATTGTGATGCGGTACGGCACGATCGCGGCCATGTAGACGGTGGCCACCACCGTCAGACGCAGCCACCACAGATGGAACGTGCTCTGTGCCTCGGCTCCCTCGACGATGAGCATTGCGCACCGACGAATGGCGCGCCACGCTTTCAACGCTGACGATGCGATCCACATGAAGATGGCACGGACGCGCGAGTCCGGCTGTTGCTGCTGTTTTGGAGGAGGAGGCAGCGGTATGCCACAGGCATCGTACCCGTGAATGGGTCGTTGGGCGACTTCGGCGGCGGCGAGTCGCGCGAGGCGTGCCTGCTCCTCGCGGATGCTCGTGATGCGCATGACGCGCTGCTTCCATCCCGGGTACCGGTCGAACACGAGCTCGAGGGACTCGCGCGAGAGCTTGTACAGGATGCACGACGTGCGCGCCTGGATGGCCGCGTTGCGCTTGCTGCGCGTGAACAGCCCGTTCTCGCCGAAGTAGCCACCCGCCGAGACCTCGTTCAGCTTCTTGAACGCTTGCTGCTGCTGTTGCTTATTTCGCTTTGAAGACTTGAGTGGCTCGGGTATCGAGTACTTGCGGCTAGTTCCAGACGGCAGCTTGATCGCTGCGGGCTTGTCGCCCACCTCGTACTCGCCGTTGCCTCCGCCGTTGTCGTCGGGTATGAGCACGTCGAGCACGCCGACGAACACGAAGAACATGTCGCTCGCGTCATCGCCGAATCGGCAGACGAACTCGTCGCGCGTCACGAGCAGCTGACCGAACTGAGACACGAGCAAGCGCGTGACGGAGCTGTCCATCCCCGACAAGAACTCGACCTTGTCGATCATGGGCTTGAGGTGCACGAGGCGGATGTCCGTGAGCAGCGACGGCGGCAGGCAGCGCGCCAGAATGTGCTCGCGCGTGATGGAGTGGAAGCGCCGGAACAGGTAAAACGTCTTGAGTCGCTCCTGCAGCGGGGCCGGCAGGTCAAAGTGCGTCAGTAGCTGCCGCACGGACCCGAGGCGCTCGTTGAACTCGCGGTTCTCGGCGTCCATGAGCTCAATGATGTCTGTGAAGTTGCCGACCACGTACGCGAAGAGAAAGAAACCGCTCGTCATGGTGAACACGCTGAAGAGGCACTGGGTCGTGGTCTTGGGCAGCTCGCCCGTGCTGGACGCCGACATGAGCCCAAAGGCCCAGAAGAGCGACGCAAAGTACTGGCGGCTTGCCGGCGCAAACTGCAAGTACGCGGGCGGAAGCCAACTGGAACTGCCAAAGATTGGCTTCGCATTCGGGTCGGACGAGTTGGAGCCAAAGTCGAACCAGATGCAGCCAAAGATGTGCGTCAGCATGAAGGCGTAGTAGAGCAGCTTGAAGAGCCGCAGCTCGATCGTAAGCTTCAGGTAGCGGTTCTCGAGAGTGTGCAGTTGCCGCGGCACCTTGAACAACCGCAGTAGCTTGTTGATATTGAGCAAGTCGAGTCGCTGCTGAGCGGGCAAGAACCAGTTGGCGATGAACAGCGGCACCAGGGCTGCGACGTCGAGCGCGAACGTCACCGAGCGCGAGTAGGCGCGCCGGATACGCCGCGGCTCCATGACTTTGCTGCCGTACTCGTAATAACCGAGCCGCATGCGGATGACCAAGTCGACGAGGAAGAACATCTCGAGCACCGCCGTGATGGCGTCTGCAGTCACGTGCGTCGACTTGACCGTGCGGAAACTCACCTGGTAGATGATGGTGATCCACTGCACCGACATGATGATGAAGAGGAACGTCTCCCACGCAAGCACGAAGGCCGAGTCGGGGTCAAGCACTAGCGGCCCTGGAGCCGCATCCCCACCGGACGACCTCCCGCTGCCGCCGAAGACCATAGTCTTAAGACGGCGTGACGTCGCCTGCCGCAATGTCACCGCCTGGATGCTCCCGCGGTGGTTTGCACGCCCAACATTTGCTTTGGCGAGCTTGTTATTGAGTAATCGCCTCTCCAGCGCCAGCAGCTCGTTGAAAAGCGACGGGAAGATGCCCGTCATGGCGCTCAGATGCTCACGAGTTAGAAACAACACGATGCAGCCGCCCACGGCGCTTGCGTGCTCAGCGTAGCCGTTTCCGCGCTGCTCGGCGTCTGCGAGCACCGCGGTTCCAAAGAAGCTCCCGGCAGGCACACTGCGCGGCACGCCGTCTTCCTCGCTCCCGTTCGCACCTGGCGAAATCAAGCAAACCTCTCCTTCGAGCAAGAAGAAGATGCCGGTGACGTAGTCTCCCTTCCAGTACACAGTCTCCCCTTGGCCGTAGAGAATGAACTGGGCGTGCTCGACGAGGAGCTCTTCGAGTTTGTCAAGCACGGGCCGAACACCCGCGAGCAAAGCGATCGTCTGCAGCACTGGCCGGCAAATGCTGCTCAAGACGTCGAGCTTGATGGCAGGCGGCAGATCCGCAAGAAGCTCCTCGATCACGGCGCCGCGGTGTGCGGACCACCAAAAGTCAAGGAACGAGTTGACGCGGTGATGCAGCGCCGACGGCGCGTTCTGGCGGCGCAGGAAGAGCTGGATGCGCGTGCGCGTCGCGAAGAACTCCTTCTGCTCAAAGGCGGAGGCCGTGAAGCGCTTCTGCACATTATCGACCACGATCGCCGTGATGAGGAAGCCCATGAGCATGAACACCAGCGCGATCGCGAACTGCGCTTCGCTTTCGGGCTCGATCGTCTTGCCGAGCGCCGCCAGCACGTTCGTCGCGTAGTAGAGCGAGCGAAAGTACTGCATGGCTCCGATCGAGCGCAGCTCCGCGTCGCCCGAGTGAAGGATCTGCCCATGAGGGCCCTCGTAGTACGAGGCGTTGATCACGCGCAGGTAAATGTCGTCGCACGGGATCCACGACTCCTCTTCGTGGCTAAAGCCTTCGAGGTACGTCGTACTAAAGTGGAGACACGCGATGACGTGGTACATCATGCACATGAGGATGCCGAACATCACGAGTCGGTGCTTGCTGTTGAGCTGGATGAAGTGCTCAATCCGGCTCAAATGGTGCGGTAGCCGCAGTAGTCTGTTCCCGCCGACACATGAAGCAACGGCATGAGCACGCGTTTATAGTTGCGATGAGCAATGCTTGGGAATGCTGTCCTTACCGAGCCAGTCGTGGAAGACGAAGTACACCGTAGCTGGCATTGACGACAGGGAGAAGCGCCGAGTACGGCAGTATGCACACCAAATCCAGCATGAACCCTCGGCGCAAGTACCGCTGCGCGCTTCGACGTGGATCCATGATCTTCTCGGCGTCGACCGTGAACGAAAGGCTGAAGTTGAATAGGAGGTCGACCAACAGGCCGGCGTCCATGATGACGTCGAGGGCGATGAAGGTTGGCGATGGGCGCTGCCAGAGCGGGAAGACGAGCTGCAGCGGCACGATCGTCCAGTAGTACAGGAGATTGACCTGTAGTGGTACCACAACTATTGCTGTAAGTGTCAAGCAAGACCAAGTGGAGCAGCGGAAAGCATAAAGCAGATCCACACGTGCCTGGAGGAGCAACAGCCACCGCTTGCGGAACACTGAGTCGGCGTCGATGCACTTTTTCGGCAGCAGACGCGTCCAGAAGCCCACGCAGCCACAGTGCACACTCGCGTGATTGCCGCCAGGACGCGTTGTGTGTGCTTGGTCGTAGTACTTGACGAGGTGATGGAGGTGATTGGAGACTGTCATGGTGCGGTCCGCACTCTCGTCGGCAGCAACCGATCCGCTTCGGCTTGACGCCGGTGCGCTGTCGCCATTCGTGGTCCCAGCAGTAGCACAGTTCGCGCCGCCGTGGCTCCGGCCGCTGTCGTCTTCTTCGTAGTTGGAGCGAGACAAAGTGGGCAGCACGACGCTCTTCTTGACACTCGTGGCGGCCAAGAAGTTCTTCTTGATACTCTTTCCGATGGACGAGAGCTTGGACCCGACCTTCGTCCCGGAACGCGACGAGTCGGTCACGGTGCTCGAGTTACTCGATGCGGTCGCGATGCCGCTGATCATACGCTGTACATGTGACCTGACCAGCGCGGCGCAGATGGGGTAACCCTCAAGGACGCGCTCGCAGTGGAAACGTGAAAGGCGATACAGGATCGAGTACGTGGCGGACGTGACCGTGGCCGTGCGCGGCATGTCCGAGAAGACCGAGAGCTCGCCAAAGCACACGCCCTTGCGCATTTCGCGCACTTTGACGGCCCTGATGAGCACGTTCAGCACCCCAGAGTGCACAATGTACATGGCGTCACCAGGGTCGCCCGCCGAAAAGACGACCGTGTGCGCTGGTATCGCCACGGCCTTGAGCAGGCTCGTAAGCGCGACGATGAACTGTTCGGAGCAGCCTTCAAACATAGAGATGCCGGCGACCGTCGTCTTGAGGAGTTCCACCTGAATGTCCGTCGCAATCGACGGACAGAGCAGCTTGATGGCCTCGCGGTCGTTCGACTCGGCGTCTGTGTAGTGTCGCTGCGCACACAGAGCAAGCCACGATTGTTAGCGCCTGTGTACAAATACGCTCAAGAGTCTGCGACCAACTCAACTTACCCGCAGATACTCGATTGCGGGTGTCTGGACGTTCTCGGGCACGCGGTGGTAGGAAAGTAAGTGGACGAGCTGGTTAATGCGCGCCTCGACCGCCTCGGTCTGGCCACTCTGGCACTTCGAGATGACGAAGATGGTCGCGCAGAGCGTGACGAACACGAAGAATCCGCAGCACGCGACGCAGATCGTGAAGAGGAACTGCGCGATTGAGTGCGGTAGCTCACCTTCGAACAGCCCCGAGAGCACGCCGAAGCCCCAAAAGAGCGCCTGCAGGTACCGTGCGCGCACCGAGTCGCCGTTTCCGTGCTCGAGCTCCTCGGACAGCCACTCGTTGGTGCCGTCTGTGTTGTACCCGAACGCGATGCACACGCACGCGATCACGTGGGACAGGAAGACGGTGCCCACAATCACCTTGAGCAGCTTGACGACGACGAAGTGCGCCGTGTAGAACTCGTCGAGCGACGCGACGAAGCGGACCATGCGGTACACCCGCACGAGCTTGATCAATCCGAGTTTGTTCCGTTCAGTGACGGATAAAGTCGGCACGGAAGTGAACGGGATCAGTGCAACCACATCGAGCGCGAACGCCAGCGAGCGGAAGTATCGCCTCCGGGTCCTGCGGCGGTCGCGCACGAGGTTCCCGTCGCAGTAAAAGCCCGTGTGCGCCTTGACATACAAGTCGAAGATGAAGAGCAGTTCGCACGCGCCCTCGATCACCGTGACAAGCAAGGCTTCGTTGAGTGAGTCGAGCCCGAATGCCAGCACGAGCGGCAGCAGGAATACCTCGAACAGGAAGCCGAGCAGCAGCGCTTGGTCCCAGATCTTGATGGCCGGCGAGTTCGGGTCGAACGCGTTCGTGACCTCGTCGTCCAGCACCGTGGACGACCGCAGGTGCAGCCGGAAGGTGCCGAGCGCATTGTCAATCGACTGCCGTCCTCGCGACATCTCGGACGCCGCCCTCATGGATTTGCCGCTCAAGTAGGCACTGCCCTTCATCGTTCCTCCGCGTCTGTTGATGCGGCTTGCGGAGCGCTAAGCATGCAGGGGATTCGCTCAGCGTGGCAGTACGGTGTGCGTGTTGATTCGCTCCAGACACGAAGCGATGAAAGCGCAACAGCGGAGCTCCGGCTCCAACCTGGCGGCTGCACCACACGCGGTCACTTGGAGCAGCGCTGCCTGATCACTTTAATGCTCACTTGCAAGGAGGCGAGACCAGCGCGAGGCTGAAACCAACACAGTGGTGTGCCCCAATGTGGAACTAACCGCAGGCAGTTGGCACCTCCCCTCATCTCGCCTGCCCTAATTATATCCACCCGATTTGCGTCGGCCGGACCGAATTAATCAGTGCTCGAGCGACTCGATGCCAACGTAAGCTGCGGCCGGCAAGATTGGTCGAAAGGCGAAGCGTGAACCACTGGGCACGAAGATTAATGCCCACACCCCAATCATGCATGCTCACCGATACGGCGTACCTGCGACCCGCGCCTCGCAGTGACTCTCGTTGTGCGTTTGGCCACCGGCTTGACGGTCCATAGCGTCTGCAGCACCACAGCATTGCCGGACATGGAGATTGAAGATCACGTGGCCACTTCATGAACTCGTCACCCATCGCGAGCGGCACCACCACCACCTCGTCCATGGCCGCTGAGTAGGCAGGTGCAACGGGTGCTTCTCTGCGTCGACTGTACATCAGAATCTGCTAAGTATAGCAGTCACCTGGACAGCACGGGGCGCGTTGGTTGATCGCTCAGTTGGCGCTGCATCACGAACGTTTCTTCCCGAATTAGCAGGGCGCATATCGCCCAGCGCCCCTCCTGCCAGGCTTCAAAACGCACCCACATTGTGTTAGCGACAAACGCGGCGTGTGCACGGCTGAGCAACGAGGAGCTGCCCGTGAGACCCGCGATGGTGCCGCGTACGACGAGCGTGCTGCGCCGCATCTCGTCGGCTCTTACTACATTCGAAGGGCTCCCGCAGGAGCCATCCGGCTCACTTGCGACCTCGGGAGGAGCGTTCGACCCGACCTCCGTCCTCATCTCGCGTTGGCACCAGCTGTTGCTCGGTGCGCTGTGCTACGAGCTCTTCATCATCCCGTTCCTGTTCACCTTCAAGCCGCACGCGTACCTAGCCCATACACCAGAAGCCATCGTGTTCTACACGTGCGAGTCGTTCTTTCTGCTCGACTTTTACGTCAAGCTCAACACCATTTCCATCAAGGATGGCAACTCTCAGAGCCTTGGCTTCTCCAGACAGACATACCTGCGTTCGGCCGAGTTCGCGCTCGACGTGGTCGCGATTGTCCCGCTCTCGCTGTTCCCCACCGCGCTCTCGGGGTCGCGGATGCTCTTGGAGCTCATCAAATTCGTCCGCGTCACCCGCCTGCCAATGTACCTCGGCAACTTGGACAACTTCTACGCCAAGCATTTCAAGTTGCTCAAGCTGTTCAAGATCCTGATCGGCGTCGTCCTGCTCTCGCACTCGATAGCGTACGTGCGCTATTCGTTCGGCTATCACTCGGACGCATCAGACCCGCATCACCAAGACCACTGGCTCCCCGCGCACTCGGAGCACGACCACTCGGCGCTGACGCATTACCTCCGGTCGCTGTTCTGGGCGTTCGGCATACTGACGGGACTCTATGAGGGCGAGCTGCCGAGAAACTCGAAGCAGTTCGTCTTCACCATCTTCGTCGCCGTCTGCGGCTTCGCCATGTTCACGTACCTCTGCGCGACCTTCTTCATGCTGTCCAAGTGCGAGAGCAGCCAGTCCGAGGCCTCCGAGGCGCGAATTAACCAGCTCAAGCAGGTCCTGAGGTTTCACGACGTTCCGCAAGCGCTGCAGCACAAAGTGATCGACTACCTGCGGGTGCGTTAGCTTGTTATTTTCCCCACACATCCTAAACGGTTGTCATGGCACTTACCCGTGGCGGTGTGCGCAATATTACTACGAAGACGCGGCCTCGAGCGACCGGCAGGTCACCGAGATCCTTTGCCAGTCAATAGTGCGCGACATTCAAGTCGAGCTGGTGAAAGACGTCTTCACGCGCGTCCCGCTGTTCGCCGCGTGCAGCGACCAGTTCCTGGTGGCGATCACTCGTCTGCTCGAACGCATCTCGTTGCCGGCGCAGTGCACGGTGTTCACGGTCGGTGACAGCGGAGATGCCATGTACATCATCCATACCGGCGTACTGGATGTCGTCTCGAGATCCTGCAGGAAGCTGCGCGAGCTGCGCAAGAACGGCTTTGTCGGCGAGCTCTCGCTCTTTTCCGACCAGCCGCGGTCCGCGACCGTCGTCACTGCCACCTTCTGCGTGCTGTACAAACTCTCGCGGCGACATGCTGAGATCGTGCTCAAAGGCTACCCAGGCGTAGCAAGCACGATCAAGCTCTATGTTCAGCGCGTGCTCGCTGCCGCTGCTGCGCCGAACAAACAGGGCGAGGGGAACGAGCACGCAAATTCCCAGATCACAGCGATGCCGCGCCGCAGCACCTTGTTCGGGACGAGCTTACAGCAGCTGATGCACCGGAGCGACAGCATTCGGGGCAGTTTGTTCCGCAGGAGTGAGTCCACGTCGTCGGTCGTTCCGATCCCGCCGAATGGGCGTGTTGAATCAACCCACGCAACGAAGGATGAGAAGCTGTGTCGTCAGGACCGCGCGTCTTCCTCGCAGAACGTCACAGACACAACTGGGTCGCGGCGTAAAGGATCCGACACGATGCGAGCGTTCTACTTGGAGTACTTGAGGAGCGCCCATGTCACGTCCAAGCGTCCGTGGTGGGCAAAATTACTGCTCAAAGCGTGCATCGACGCCGACTCGCCGCGCCGGATCTGGTGGATCGCGTGTCTGCAGGTACCGTTCCGCGTCACAGTTTGTCGTGATGGTGGTTGTCTGGGGTCTCAACCTCTTGTTCATCTCGCAGGCGGTGCTCATCTATAACTGGTTCCAGATCCCGCTCAATCTGGCCTTCCCGCTCTTCGTCCACTCCGCGTGGTACATGGTGGTGCTGAATGTCGCCTCGGACGCCGTGCTCTGGGTCGACATGTACATCAACTTCAACCTGTCGTACACTCACAACTCCGAGACGATCTGGGAGCCGATGCGGAGCGCACCGCGATACTTCAAAGGCGGCTTCTGGTTCGACCTGCTCACCGCAGTCCCCTTCTCGGGCTTCAGCGACATGACCTTCACGTACATCGGTCGGATTCCTCGCCTGTTCAGGTCAGTGGCATGCCGTATTCACCCTCCACGTATAACACAAACTTCTCACTTGGTTGTTGCCGCAACGAGCAGGATCTGGCGTTCGATGGGTCATTATCGCGAGGTTGACCAGCTGAGACCGCTTAAGAGCAAGCAGCGCCTGCTCGTGTATGGCGTCTTGCTAGCGCTCTTGAGCCACATCCTCGCGTGCTTGTACTTCAGCATCACCTTTATCGAGGGCTTCAATCCAGAGGTAGACTCGTGGCTTCCGTCGCATGACGTCGAGCTCCGCGACATCGGCAGCGGTCGATACATGGACTACCAAAACGTCACGTATGACGAAGACGGTCCGGAGGTGCGGCGAATCGCGTACATGCAGTATTTTCGAGCGCTGTACTATGCGACGAACGTGTTGACGGCGCTGGGTCGAACGATCGAGCCTGAAAGTGACGTCGAGTTCGCCGCCGCGCTGGTTTTCATGTCCAGTGGGTTCTTCATCACCGCCATCGTGGTCGACAACGTGCAGAAGCGCTTCACGGCGTCGGCATACGAGGAGAAGGAGTTCTTTGCGACCCGCTCGCGGATCCAGCTTTTTCTCCGCCGCCAGAACGCGCCTTTTGTCATCCACCAGCGCGCCAACAACTATCTCGACTATGGGTGGGAGTCTCACCGCGGGGCGAAGATAGCCCAGTTGCTGTCGGACTTGCCGACCGAGTACAGGCGAGAAGTGCTCTTCCAAATCTGCAAACCGGCCTTGCAGACGCTCGCTTTGCTGTGTGGCATCCGACCATACTTGGATGATATCGAGGTGGCTCTCGTTGACAACGCTGAGTTCATCCTCTATGGCCTCGGAGAAAGCATCTACGGCGAAGGCGAACACTCACGCGGCCTCTTCTTCCTGCTGGAAGGCAACGTGCACCTGCTCTCTACGAGCGAACCACCGCGGGAGGTCATTCGCGGTGGCTGCTTCGGCACGAGGTCATTCCACGCGGAGGGTGAATCAACTGGATACACCGAGAACGCGGTTGCCGAAAGTGGCTGCACGGTACTTTTCCTTCCAAGGCGAAAGCTGGTGAAACTCCAGAGCATTTTTCCGTCACTTGGCACCGCGCTGTCTGACCTGGAAAAGCGTCTGTTCGACTCGAAGCTGTCCACGAAGAGAAGAAACCCGGGAACGAAGCGCTTGCAAGAATCGACGGACGGTCGGTTTGAGCAATGGCTCGGCTCGATCATCGACCCCGACTCCAAGTACGTCATCGTATGGGAGACGTGGCTCTTCTTCTTGATGTCACTCCAGTGGTTCCGCGTCATCGTGCTTATTTGCTTCGGCATTGGGCCAGGGGAGTACACGCGGGAGGATAGCCTCATGGTGACTGCTGAGGTGTGCTTCGTGCTCGACATATACTTGCGCTCGCGACTCGGCTACATGCACTTTGGCAACAAAGTGATGGATCCCAAGCTGATCCGACGCAGATACTTCCACTCGTGGCACTTTGTGGTCGACGTCATCGCGATACTCCCGCTGTACGTGATCAACTGGGCCTCGCCTTCGCTTCGCATGGAGCTCGTGAGCATCAACAAGCTTGTTCGTCTTGTCAAAGTGCCGAGCCAGTTGCGCGCATTGGAGAAGCGGTACGTCAAGTACACCAACGAGCTGCGCCTTTTCAAGCTGGTGTACTACACGTCCGTCGCGTCGCACCTTCTCGGGTCGCTGTACTTCGACTTTGCGTCGCACGCGTCAGCAATCTACTCGTTGACGTCAGGCGACGAGCATACCACAAACTTCGGTGGCAACAAATGGCTACCGCCGGCGAGCCTGAAGAACGCGACTGAGGCCGAGCAGTACTTCGCATCACAGTTTTGGTCGTTTGGACTCATGTCGGCGTCGACGCAGGCTGAGCTTCCGAAGACCACGGTGCAGTGTATCTTCACCATTGCGACGCTCACGACCGGCTTCTTCTTGTTCGCGTACGTTGTCGGCAATATGGCCGATGTTATTGAGCTGGGTGACGCTGAGAACCGCGAGATCAACGAGAAGGTCGGATGGACTCGGCGGCTACTGCAGCATTTCGCGCTTTCCCATCCAGTGGCGTCGAAGTTGAAGACATACTTCCTCTTCAAGCGCTTCCACTCGATCACGCAGGAGCATATCCTCGCTCAGTCGCTTCCTCCGTCCCTGATGACAGACATTAGGCTGCTGAACCTTCGCGCTATGATCGAGAAAGTGCCGTTCCTGGGTGGGATGGAGGGATCGATCACAAGGATGCTGGTCTCACAGTTCACGCAGCGCCTCGTCTTGAAGGACGAATACGTCTTCCGGCTGGGTGACCCAGGGACAGACATGTTCTTCGTCTTCTCGGGAGGTTTGCAAGTTCTCGTGCCACACTCGCACGCCAGGACCTCACTTCGACTTTCGCGCAGGAACTCCAGCTCCAAGAGCACTGGAAAGGCCGACGAATCGAGTTACGTGGCCATTCTCAGTGAGCTCGGAGCCGGCGACTTCTTCGGAGAAAACGCGCTGCTCTCTGACGCCCCGCGGAGCGTTGGCGTCCGTGCCAAGACCTCCTGTATTTTGTACTCGCTCTCGAAGCATGCGCTGGAGGCGGTGTTTGAGCTCTACCCGAATTGGCGCAAAAGCGTCGAGCAGATGGCCAAAGTCCAGCAAAAGCAGCAACACCTTGTTCCCGCTGTGGGTGGCCAATCTCGCAAGAAGTCGGTCTCACTCATTCCCGTACCTGTTGGTGCCGTTGCGGTCGAGGAAGATGCCGTCGCGTCCTCACCGCATTCGCGCTGGCACAGGCTGATATACCTGGCACGCAATGGTATCGAGCTTCAGAGCGCGGAGTACATCATCTGGATCCGACTGCTGCTTGCTGCGACGCTTGTTACTGCAGTCTCCGTGCCATATTGCATCGCGTTCGAGTCGTGCGGGCGATGGGACGGTCAGCATGCTGTGATCGATGCGCTCGAGGTGTGCTGCTTCTTGGTATTCTGTCTGGACGTCTGGGTCCAATGGAGACTCAAGCAGAGCGAGCAGTCAGCTGAGTTCTGCGAAGGGAACGCTCACGACGCGTACAAACACCATCGGCTCGTGTGGGATGTGCTTGCTCTACTTCCGCTAGAGTACCTTGCCATGGCGGTTACGAGCACGTCGGACAACGGGTGGCTTCGTTTCAACAGGTGCTTCAAGGTGATAAACCTTGTCCATTACATGAACGAAGCAAGTCGCACGAGCGTCTCATTTGAGAGCGTCCAGCTGAAAGCCGTCTGCTCCGGATACGTCCTCGTCATCCACTGGGTCGCGTGCCTGTATCTGCTCTTCGCGGAGCACATGGGCTATGCAGAGGATTGGAACGCTTGGATGCCGTCGCACGAGATCGATTTGACGCACACATCTACTTCAGTGCTTGGACTTCGATACCTTCGCGGGTTGTTCTTTGCTGTCACGGCCTTCGTTAAGAAATGCCGAACCTTCACGCCGGAGTCCATGTCTGCCAACATTTTCGCGATCTTGACGTGGTTCATCGGGCTTCTTGTGATGGCCTTCGCCATCGGTGAGATCGCGAGGTTGTACATCTCCTTCATCGGGCACGAGGTCGTCTTCCGCAAACACTTCATCGCGACGGAGCGAAGTCTCGCGGAGTGGAAACTGAGTTCGCCGCTGAAAGCGCGCGTGCACACGTTTCTATCCAACTTGTGGTCTTCTCATCGAGGGTTGCACTATCAGGCCGTGCTGGACGAGTTACCGAAGAATCTTCGGCACGAGACGATGATCGAGATCGGCGGCGCGGCACTGAATGGGTTTGAAAGCCGAGTGCTCCAGCCTCTCACGCTCGGCAACGCGTCCAGACCCTCAGCATACGTCCGAGCGATAGTTGACAAGCTGCGCTTTGAAAGCTATCCGCCAGGAGAGTTTGTCGTCACGGAAGGAACTATCCCATACGGCGTGTTCTTCGTGGTCAAAGGGCGGCTCGCTGGGTCGATTCGCCGCGGACGCACGGTTCTCCCGCTGAGTACGTTCAAACAGGGTCGTACTTTGGCGAGCTCGGTGTTCTCTCGTTCTCGATGAGCAAACTGTCGGTGCAGACGGTCGAGGCGAGCGATCTGCTGTTGCTAAGCTTGGACAATCTGCAAGGCTTCCTTCAGTCGCTCCCGGTCTTCGCGAGTATCGAGTGCACCGTGAAGCAGCTGGTTCACGACTTGCGAGCCGAAAACAGCGGCGCGTTGCCGATGGCGCGAGCAACGTGGAGTCGCAAACTTCTAGCGAGTCTTCAGGCGCAACGCATGAAGCTCGCGCTGAGTTTCTCAGATGCCGGCGGTCAAGACGCCGGGGGCGACAACTGGAACGCGTTCTTGGGGTCCCTTCTTGACGCGGAGGAACCCGCCGAGTCGTGTCTGCGGTCCTTTTTGCCCTTCATCGAGATGCTACTTCCCCACGGCGAGCTGATGTGGGACGACGCGCACAATGGACAGAGCGACCGGAAAAAATCGGACGTCACGAGGCCCGAGCACCTGACCTTCACCAAGCGCCGCGTGCTGAGCATCTCGCGCCAGATGCGCGCGCTCAGGCGCAGCTCCAACCGCGTCCGCGACCTGGTCGCGCGCGCACCGTCTCCGTCCGCGCTGTTGATGCGCAGACAGCACAGCGGCGACTCTCCGCGCCGTCCCCAACGCCCCCGATAGGAAGAGAAATCCGCCAAAGTCGCGGTCCAACCGGTCCAGACGCCCGTCGAGGCGTTCACGCCCGCCGACGACCGCCATGAGCAGTACTAAAGTACTTCGAAGTATACTAGACGCGAATGCAAGTGAGAAAGGCGGCAGGGAAAACCGCGGGCTTCACTCGGAGTGATTGTCGGAGGGTTGAAGTTAGTACAGTTAACAGACAATATAAGAGAAAATGTTTGAACGGACATAGGAGCGTAATCATCGCTCGCCACATCGTGCTACAGCATACAGTACTTGCTTCCGATAATACAAAATCTAAGTGCTGGAAGGAATCCAGCGAGGGAACCGTAGGATACGAGGACAAGATTACAGGGCCAGTGCTCTTCAACTGTAGGAGCGAGGTAAGCTCGCTGGTTTATGCGTTTTGCACCACGTTAATCATCAGAAGGAAGGGGGGACCAGAGCACATTGGAGCGGCGGGGACACCTTTCCTCGCCCTGTGCGCTTCCTCTGTGGACAAGCAGGGAATGTTCGCGCCAGCTTACGACAGCGCCGGGTCGACGTCCGAGGAGTTGGACGACTCGCTGTCGGTGCTGCGCGGCGCCGACTGGAGCCCGCCGCCGTCGGTCGACGCGGCGATCGTCGACGCGCTCACTTTCGACTTCGACCGGACCGCAGAGCCGCTGTTTCACCAACAGCACGGAGCCGCTCGCCGCCATGTGACGCGTAATGCTACCATGCCAGCGTTCGAGCCGTCTCCGGAGCCACAGTTCTCGTCCACGTACTCGGCGGATGCGATGGCAGAGATCGATATTCCAGGCGCCGCCAACATGACGCCGAGCCAGTTGAAGCGCGCGCGACGGTCCGCCATCGAGAAGAAGTCTCGCCAGCGCAGACAAGTGCGTGACTGTGGTTGGCTTATTGGTTGCGACGCACGCTAACCGCTGTGTATCTGACGGTTGTTTGTTGTTCTGCCAGGGAGTCCTGAAGCACATGCGGGACGACGTCAAGTTCCTGGAACAGCAGTACAAGTTGCTGCTCAAGAAGAAGAAGAAGCAGGTGCGCGCAGTCACGGCGCAGGTGCCCATGATGCCGCTAGAAGACCTTCAGGCTCGCGCGCCGCCTCGGACTCGCGACGAGGTCCAGCAAGCGACGGCGCAGCTTACGATGATTGCCCAGGCGCTCGAGGACGAGCGGAGCGCTCTGCAACACCTGATCCGCGAGCACGACTTGTTCCACAAAGCCGTGCGCGCGTCAGGGTACTCAGATCTGGGCGGCGGCGCCGTCGAGATCGACCCGCACGGAGTGCCAATCAGCTCGTCGTTCACAGCCAAGTTCCGGAAGCTGCCCGCGGCCGACTGCTACGCACTCGTGCGCGAATCGTACGAGACAATTTGCCGCTTTGACCGCAGTGGCAAGTACCAGTCGTTCGGCACGTCGTTCATGGGCTGGACCGACAAGCGCAAGTTTGACGAGGTGACTTCGGCGCTGAACTACGGGTTCACCAAGCGGTTCCCGCTCGAGAACGCCGAAGTGCTGTTCCTCCGGACGTGGGATATGTTTCGCGACGAAGTGTTGATGGCGCAGCTGTCCTTCGACACGTCCGTACGCATGCGGTTCGAGGTCATCCAGCGCATCAACGACGACGTGTACATTATTCGGCGCGACCACAAGCACCCGGGCATCGCGATGACGTTCCTGACCGTGCACATCCTGTTCCGCCTCCAGACGCCTATGGGATACACACTGTGCATGCGCACGGTGCCGTCGCCCGAGATCAAGGCGACGCTTGAGGAGCACGAGATTTACTTTGACGTATTCCACTGGTGAGTTGCACTGCACATGCTCTGCTGCTTTAGTAACATTCAACGTCTGCGCTAACACCCGTTTGTTAATGATGTTCGACGATGCAGGTCACACTTCAACATCCTGCGTGACGAGCTGGGCAACCCGGTGGGTTGCGAGGTGGTCACCGGCGGCTCCATCGACGACCCGTCCATGATGATCTCGCAGCACTGGCTGTTCGAACTTATGGTGTCGGTGCTGCGCTGGGAGAACGCGTGCGTCTCGCCGCTCTTCCTCGCCTTTTGACCGACTGATCACGTATCGCATCGGTACGGACAAATTTTGGACGTTGCGTATCAAGAGCGTGTTGCATGTACTTATGAGTCCAGCGCAAAGAGAAGTATCACAACAGCGTTTTCAATCGACTACGAAGAGGTGCTCGCCGACATGCCGCTGGCGATCCGCTCGAGCTGCGTGCACTTCGTCTCGCGCGCGCCGGTCGATTGGTTTGTCATTCGGATTTTCCAGCCGTGCTCGTGTTGGTCCGCGACTTCCCTGTGCTTGGACCCGTCCATGGACGCTCTCTCGCAAAACCTCGCGCGGCAGTTGCAGTTCGAGGGCTACCCCGGCGGGGAGAGCGTGCTGGTCGAG
>JAADYG010000692.1:0-16887 GCA_023338115.1 Phytopythium boreale | reverse complement strand
CCCCCGAGAAAAAAAGTAGTGGCAGGCTCGTTGGGACGTGATTGACAACGTGGAAGCATCGAAAGTTCGAGAAACGCTCTCCAAATCTAAATAACATCGGTGTTCGGATACTTTTGTCACCCCCAGAACTGCCAATTTTCAGATTTCCGGTCGTTATTTTTGATGGAATGATCGGATTGATACAAGTTTGGTATGGATCGAAGCATCTTAATCGTAGATTCAATCTAGCTAAATTGTTCGTTTGACGCACTATTTTTTAGAAAGTTACGCTCAAAAACATTTTGTTCGTATACTTATGGCGCGCACTTTTATATGTTCGGCACGTTCAGTACTGTACTGTAATGGCTCCCGATACTATACTGTACACTGATTTTGGCCAATGAATCAAAAGTGGCTGGGGACGTCCCACACTAAGTTGCACCCCATGCAAATGATTGTACCGAACATGCACCTTTTGGAATTTTCCCCGCTTATAAGTGAATCAGTCCTGCCTCTGGTCCGTGTCGATATGACCACTTCTCTAAAGTGCTTGCCAGATTTACACAAAATCAATTAGGAGGCATATGATACCTAAGTAAAACAGTAGAAGGCCCCTCAGATACCAACCAGCAAATTACCAACAAAACGTCCGAGTCGTCGCAAACAGGGAGCGGTTTGGCCCGGAAGCCAATATGGATGACGCCCACGTCGTAAGATGCCGCTTCTTTCGCTACGGATGCAGCAAAGAGGACCACCTGCTGTTCCGCCCCGAGTATGCCAGGTAAAGCGTCGAGCAGGCCGCCCGCTGCGGCAACGTCCCCTTTCGAGCGCGCTCCACACTCCAACGTATCTGGGGACTCCGGTGTGGCGTCGCGATCCTACTCGCCAGCTCTAACGAACGATCTGTCGCTTTGCCGAGTACATTGTCACACCAGGAGCAACCGGATGCGAGGGATCAAGGTGCCCCCGGGCTGAGGATGTTAACGGGCGCGGTCGTGGTCGCATTCGTGGTCGTGGTTATGGTGGGAAAGCTGCTCGACGTACCCATCAGTAACCACGACCATGGTGTCTCCTCCCCTGTCAGTTGCAGCGACCTGGGGTCTCTGACATGTGTGATTCATCTGCCTACGCTACAGATCATGCGGTGCTTTCCGCACTGCTGCCCGGACCACGCGCCGCGCCGATATGCGGCTGCTCCATCCACTTCCTGGTCACCTTTTCGTGCGACCTCGAGCGGGTCCGAGAGGAGGAGCTGGTGGTCTGCGCTCGCTTTGAGCCTGCAAGCAGTGCTAGCCAACTGACTCAACGTGATAATTGGATGGGAAGACCCCCGGACCAGGCGGGGTACTGTCGCGCGGCCAGGTCATGCAGCTACCCAGCTCCCTGTTTGGCAATCCTGTGGCGAGCGAGGGCGACACGGCTTGGATCCGAGGGGAGAAGGAGAGCGATATAAGACAGTGCTAGACCGCGAAGGTACGATACGATCAGCACCGACTACGGACCTGTCGCTTCGCGAGGGACAACCCAACACCTTCAACTCGGTTGATGCGTTCCCACCGCAGAACTCTATCGTCTACTCGTTCAACAAGCATAAGTTCCCCAAGTGGATCTACAACTACGAGAGCGGCGCGACCAAGCGATAGCGCGAGATGCAGCACCACTTCCGTGCGTACGTGTTTCGGCTGCGGCCCCACACGGGGGACGACAGCGCGCGAGTTACAGGCGCTCGTCTGGCAACTGTTGTCGCGCATCATGCATCGCCAGACTTCACGCTGATCTCCTATCGACGAGCTTCGGCGGTCGACGGACGTCTGAGCGCTCCGGCAGCAGGGGCCACCAACCCGCCGGCTGACTACGAGAACAACTACGAGGAAAAACCGGCATTCAGAACTCTTTTCGAAACAGAAAGAGGTTCAACCCGCCAAGCATCGGTGCTCAACGCTGTCAACATGGAGGGTATCAACGACACGGCCAACGTGCGCCGCTCGAATCACCTCGAACCAGCCAGACCGACCGATCATTTCATTCACCACGCGCGCGTTCAAGACCCCACGCATACACGAGGCGAAGCACCACTTTGTCGAGTCGCTGTCTCGGTCGCGACCAAGGAGAAACTGCAGCATCTACGCATCCTGGTTCTGTTTCTCCACTCACTTCCGCTGCAAGAGTTCGCCTTCCACGCTGACGCAATGACGATCGACATTCGACGGCGCTGGCTGTACCCAGTATTTGCCCACGTGCAACAGCCACTTGCCGATCACTTCATGTCCACGTTCTCGCTGTCGACCCTGCTGGATTGCTTCGGCTCGCCGGACACTACATTGGAACTCAGTGTACGCTGCCAACCCGTGGTTGCGACGTGCGTGAGCGCGCTATTGCAGTGCTACGACGCAAGGTCCCTCCAGTCGGTGGCTCCGTCATTTTACGCCGGTGCTGTCGACACAAGCGACCCACGGCGAGGTATCCCCGACAAAAGCAAACTGCTCGAGCTGCTCAGCAGCTTCGTCGACGTGGTCTACGACTCAATTGGCCGTGTTCTGAGTCAAGAGGGTGGAAGGTTTGACTCGGTGGGCGCGCTGGTGGACGAAGTGATATCGCTGACTTACCAAGAGGACGCGTTGGTAGCTGTACGTCGACAAGTCACGAACATATTGCGGGAGTCATCTGACGCCCAAACCTTCTACCGCGCCATGTTCCGCAAGTTCGTGGCGCAGATGAACGCGATTGGCGTCAGCCTTCGCACTACTCGAGGTGACGGGATACGACCGTCCTCTCTTCACCTGTGGAACGGTCGCTGGCTGTTCAACACGCAGTCGATTCGGACGATGACAGGTCGAGTGGCTCGATCTCTGTCGCGGACGATCTTGCAGGTGGTGAAGTGCCTGCATCAGGTGCTCTGCGTGGACCTGGTTGTAAACAACGGCGAGTGCTGGGTTCGGTCGGTGGTGCCCGAGTCTACGCGGCCTCTCGACGGATCTGGCATGACGCTCGTACTGGACGGCCGTTGTCGCGTGTTCGGTGCATTCCCGAACGGTTTGGCATCGATGGCTACACTCGCGATGGAGGACGACTGGGTATGGGGGGACTACATCGGTCAGGTGGGAACTGACGGGCAGTCGCTGCAGGTCGTTTTCTTCACGTTTCGCAAAGGGAGCGCCACTCAGGACGAGCTGGAGACGACTTCATCGACGGTGCTTCAGCCTACAACAGTGCGCCGAGTGACAGTGACAACGAGTGCGCGACCAAATCCCGCTGCTGGAGAGCAGGTCGACGACGTGTGGGAGCTGCCCGTCGGCGCGGTTGTCGATAGCGCTCAATATCAACCGCAAGAACACTCTGAAGCGGATATGAGTGGTCTCGTGTGCTCGAGTCGCATTGCTCGGTTCGCTCGACTCGGATGGACGCGTGCCATGGCTGCGAGTGCTACATATTTTAAGTGGACGATTGATTGAGGAGTGGTTGTCTATCAGCCGGTCGCAATTTAACTACTCGAACTTTTAGTGTTCGCGCTGTGGATGATCATCACAAACGAGTCGTCTCGCCACCACCACGTCCGCCGCGCTGCCTGCGGAGGAGACTACTATCAAGCGGTTGACCTGCCCAGTGAAGTGTGTGCCTCCACCAAGCCACTCCAGTCAAGATATTGGTAAGGCTCTCGTAGACTGGACCGAGCACCTTAAGCTTTTCGACTGTGTGATTGGCGACATGCTGCAGACTGACATCGATAAGCGTTATGATCGACTCTTCGCATAGGAGGACCGTTGAAGTGTTGGGATGCGCGGTATTTCGTTGCTTGAAGCTGACGCGGGTGAACTTGGTGGTTCCTACTGGGTTCGATGACCACAGGTGAGTGGCGTCCAAAGCCAGCGCGAAGATCACATCCTCGGGCCACGGCAAGCTCGTGTGCGTCTGACGAATGCTGCTGTCTTACAAGTCTCCGTGATCCGATCAGGAAGTGGTGGGCCCAGATCATGGTGTCATGCGCAAGCTTAACAGCTACGCCCCTTAAAGGTATGATCCAACCGACGCATTACAGCTCTTCGGAGCTGGGAACGTTTGAATATCTTTTCACCGTATCTGCCGTAGTAGCAGGCGATTCACACCCGTCATGCGCGACTACGGAGATGACTCGGAAATGCATTCATCAGCATCAACTGCGTACTGCAATGTCAAGATCGACAAGACCGGCGGCTGCAAATTGAGCGGTACTAGGTGCGATCAAGCGACGATTCCGCGGTGGTACGTTGGGAGGTTGAGCGATGCATTATTCACAACTGCACTGCTGTACGCCATCGACCTCAACAGAGTTGTACCCACAGGGACTGGTAGCTGACAGGCGCCTGCGTTCTCCACGTTTCTGGAGATTACAGCTTGAAGCACGTGGGAGCAGCCGGCGCCGCGCTGTCGCTCTTCACCAGGCTGCTGCTACCTCCCAACCCCACGCCGGGCCCAACATCAGCAGCGAACTTGACGTGATACATGCCTTCGCGCTGCAGCTCGGTCGCCCCGCTCTCGTAGTTGTGGATCGTGTGCTTGTTGAGCGAGTAGATGATAGAGTTCTGTTTGACACGCGCATGACATCCGCGTTAAAGACGTAAGGGATGAAGCCAGGTGAACGTCTGGCCATGATCTCGACGCTAAGCATCAAACTCGTCGCCGCACATTTGCCGGTTGCTGTTGTCTCGAGTCGCTCTACTTCTCGGTGCGGGCCTAATTCACATCACCATCGCTCATGCCGGCTGGTTAAATGAGGCAGCTCGGCAGCCGCACGGACTACGCGTGCGGTAGCAGAACGACCTCGCTGTTTCTGTTCTCGACAGGATTCGGTTGTCGATTCACCTTTGGGCTCTCGTCTGAATACACTAACGGACTCCTCACAGCGAGAAGGCGGCTGGGAAGTGATGGAGTAGGCGCAGTACCAGCGTCGCGCGTGGTTCTGGGCAACAGTGCGGGGAACACCTCATGATCTGTAGCGCGCAAGGCAGGGGGCAATATCCGTACAAGATACATCAGACCACTGCAGCTGACAGAAAGGCGACGATGTGGTCGTTGTAGCCGCAAGTTGAAGACCAGCAGCGTCTAACTACCATGATCATAGCAGCTACTATCCTCGGTCCGGACACACCTAGGTGCCTCGCGTCTGGCTGCTCCTGCCACCACCGTACGCGACAAAGCGTTAATTAGAGCTGGTGTGTCGGATGACCACGCCACCAAGCTTCTCCAGAACTGCGTCGGATTCACTTTGAAAGATGATGCGCGTTTGTTTGGTGTGGAACAAGTTGCGATCAAACATGTGAGACGACAAATTACGACCAAACATTTGAGAATACAAACTTTGGGGACGCTTTGTGGAGCTACACAATACAGCAGGCGGTTTAGCAACACTACAGTAAACAAGAGCCGACCTTGCGGACGCTTTTACAAATGCGCGAGACATTTCTTACGAATTAATAAATATAAACTGGATATGCATTCTCGAAGGATAACTGACCACGTCCGACCATGCCATCCTATATCAGTAGATGAAGCCTCTAAAGTTGGATCCGCGCTGCCCTTGAACTTGAAGGGCGTCGACTATGTTACCGTGACGAGCTACCCTGGCAATCCAGCATCGACCCCGCTCGAGGCGTTTTAATAATAGATTAGGATGAGATGGCGTGAGTCGGTTGCTAACCTGCACATTCGCATTGTGTCCGTTCCCGGCCTGTGAAGCGGTTGGTGTATATTTATCCTCCAACATTCCACGGTCCCAGTGGAACCGTCCCAGGATAAGAATGGCCGCATAAGGATCAGTTTCCTGGTGGTCTGAGGACTCTTCGCTGACGTGGGAAGATTTTTGCAACTCTCTCCCTTCATGCGGTCGGTGACGTGCTTTCGCTATCTACAGACTGCAAGCTCGTTGACCCACCTTGAATACTGTACACTCACTCCGACGACCAAGGCGGGCGAAGCTCGGGTGAGACAACGCTACGTTCTTTGCGGCACCACGGGCGCTATAATGCGTACACTATCCAACAGGTGCGGCAGAAATCACAGGCGTCGAGCTTCCCGCTGCGGAAATGCATGCTCGACTGTGCCAAGACGGTCGAGGCGACAGGCAGGAAGCGATACGCAAGGCCGAAGGTTCGCCTGCCTGATTGGTCATGAGGTCGCACATCGATTTGCTTGGGGCACTTGTTGGCTGACATTCTGACATGCCGCCCGCGTCGGATGCGCTGTACTCCAGGATGCGAGACGGATCAACAAACCTGGCGAGCAAGTCTCTTCGCAGTATCGTACGTTGTCCTGCCAGTCATCTATCTGCGAGTGAATCACCCGCTCTCGTCTTTGACTCTCTGATGGTGTGCTCTTTCCAGCAAGGTAGCCCAAGATCGTGAGAATATGGTGTTTGGCACTACTCCCGGGGGTAATTCTACCCGGTTATGCTTTGACTTAACGTTGAGCATGGCGAAAGAAGGCGTAAAAAGGACTCAGCCAACCGGTTTTGCAGGCGAGCGATCACGAGACGACGGAGGAAACATAGCGTGGGGTTTGGACGCTCGCAAGGTATGCCTTGACCCATTCCAACTTGCCTTGATGCGATTCCTAAACTCCACAGGCGCTCACTTAGTCTGTGTTTATGGCTTATGATGCTTGGAGCTCGCGCCAAGAACCGCGAATGCTGTTCGCGAGTGTCTGATCGAAGCGACGTAGGCGACAACGCGGCACGCGCGAGGACTTTTCAAGGTAAACGGGACCGGAAGGTTGGGTAAGAAACCAGACGAGACCTGACGGTAAGGTGTGGAGGTCGATATAGTATCGATTCGTCGCGAGTTGTTGGTTCCAGGTCGTGGAAAATGTTGACCAACATGTGATAGCCGTTATCCATGTAAAGCTGTCGGCCAAGACATAGCAGCCAGCATAACCGAGTGTCAAGCCCGACACCAAGGAATTTCACTACACTTTCGGGCTTCGGCGACAGTATGTACGTTGTTTGTAGACCCTCTGGTCTCGTCTGTTCGATTACTTTGCATGCGTCGAGCAAGCTGAACGAACCACAACACCGTTGTTTCACTTCTGTCGCAGGTGAGCCACACTCTCCATTTGGCGACCTAGATGCTGTTTTACCGGTGTTCTCACGCATCTGCCTCCTTTTTCCGTAGTGACCCTGCACGAATGGTGCTCGCATGCGCTGTTTGATGAAGAATCCCGGGATGTTTCGGCGGCCAGAACGGGTGCCGACGCTGTATCCACCGAACACAAACGAATTTTTCAAGACATTACGTAAATACCAGCGGTCAAGCCTTCGTACGTGAGGTGGACCTTGTCTCGCTGTGGGGGCTGAAGGTATACAAGCACGAAGATAATGCGCACAGGGCGACAGCGCACCGTCTTGAAGGACAAAGCGCATAGAGATCCGCCTTGCAGCGATCACCGAAATCAACCCTTAGGGTTACAAGGATACAATGCGAGACGCAACGATGGGAAAGTGAATGATGTTACCGTAAATGTATCAGGTGTCCACCTCGAAGGTCCAGAAGCAACGCATTGTCTTAAGACGACAATCAGCAGTCAACATGTTTAGACACTCCCCGAACACGAAACGGCACGAGTTGATGATCACGGCACTTGCACCTTTTCATACGCTGCTTCGAGTCTGCCAACGGGCGTCCAACGAAGTTCCGCGAACAGTGCCTGCCGAGCCGAGCACAGTCGTTGGACAAGCGGAGCTTCGTCCATTGCGGAGGGCATGCAGTCCGCTGTATCGATCTCTGCGGTAACCTGCACTTGTGGCGCTCCTACTAAAGTGGCGTTTAGCGTGAGCCGACGAACCTCCGTCGCCGCAGGTCGAAAAAATCCGCCCGTCGCGTGCCTTCTGAACGCAAACAGCACCAACAACATCGAACCACGTCTGTCACCTGTTATGGAGCCCGCGTAATCCCCCCACATCCACTCGTCTTCTGCTGTGAGCGTCGGCATCGTGGCCAGTCCGTTTGGGAAAACGCGAAAGACTCGGCTCCGCCCGTCCAGCACCAGATCCATAGCCGCTGACGTCGACAGTCTCGACGAAGCGGCAACAGCGGACTGAATCGAGCAGAAATCTTCGGCCGCGTTGATGTCTACGGCCACAAGCTGATGAATCCAGGCGATCACATCTACCATCGTGATGGCACTCGACGCAAACCCCATCGACGTCGCTCGGCCACTCGATTCTTGCTGTTGACGCGGTGTGCAGCGGACTGAATCCGTTTTCAGAACCCACCGGCCGCACCACGAGCGCCACCTCTCGGGCCTCTGGAAGCCGCGGCCGACCGAACCTTTCAGCACTTCCAACCCGCTCCCAATACCGCCTCGAAGTCGGTCGCTGGCGCCTGATCGAGCGATAAACTCCTCGTTCACCTGAGCGGCGAACCGGCGAAGGAGATCAACGGTCGTCGCTTCCAGGTCGACATCGCGCAGGATATTCATGACCGGGCCGCGCAGCGCCGCGAGTGACTCCTCTCGATATACCACTGACACCACTTCGTCGACGAGCTCGCCGACCGACTTGGTGCCTCTCGCCTGATCCAGTGCGCGACTGACTGCATCATAGACTTGATGGATGCAATGGCTTAATCCCTCCGACAACTGGTTCTTGTCTGGGTAGTCTCGGCTTGGAAGCGCTTCACCGGCTTGGGAATCGATGATCGTCGATAGAAGCGTGCTTAACACCGAAGAGCACTCAAACACTGATATCAGAGCTGCTATGCACGTCTCGAGCACTGGCCGACAGCTCACACTCAACCCAATGTGACCTTGGGGGGCGATATGGCGCATCACGACTGCCAGCGAGAACGTTGGCACGTAGTGATCACGCAGCGACGCCTGAACGCCGACGAATACAGGGTCCAGCCAGCGCTGCCGAATGCTGTCCGTCAGTCTTGCGATATAGAAGCCAAACTCTTGAACCGGTAGCGAGCTGAGGAACAAGTGCAGGATGCGCAGGTGCTGCAACTGCTCCCTGACCCCGGACTGGTCTTGTAGAAGTTGACGCTCGGCTGCCTCCCACGGAAACGGCACGTCTTGTACGGAGACTTGCCGCGTGAAGTCCTCCGGGGGATTGGCGCGCTCCGGAAGCTCGGACGAGGTAGTATCATTGTCCGCACTGGCCGCGACAGTTCCAGCGTCCACTGTCATGTCGACAGCACTCTCATCGACTACATGGACGCCAGAGCTCGCGCGAGATTCGCCCTCTTGCTTGCTCTCGTCATCTTGCTTGCTCTCGTCCGCATCAGGATCCTCTTCAGGCGACGCTGCTGCAACCACGACGGAGTTGTTGAGCTTCCCCTGAAACGTCGGCGCTCGCCGATACGAGATGAGCGTGAAACCTGGGGATGCGTGATGACCGACGACGGTGGCCAAGTGGGAGCGATCGCGGGTGCTAGCACGAGCGCTGTAGACATTTGTGCCGGACTGTAGCCTCAACACGTACACGCGGAAGTGGTGCTGCATCTCTCGCTGCCGCTTGGTTGCGCCGCTCTCGTAGTTGTAGATCCACATGGGGAACGTGTGCTTGTTGAGCGAGTAGATGATGGATTTCTGGGCGAGCTCGACAACACAATACCACAGGAGAGGTGTCGCATTGTCAATACTTCGAAATATGCAGTGATCACAGACGCTTGCAAGCACACTCGTACCGGTGGAGCCTGTCGTTGCTTCGCCTCGCTCTCCTTCACGGCGCGAACCCATGTTTGGTCTCCTTCGCTCTCGTCCGATGGGTCGAACAGGTAGTTTGGCAGTCGCACAACCTGCCCAATAGGCAGCAGAACGGCTTCTTCGGAGCCTTGCGCTCCCGCACTTGCTGTTCTACCGGTGTTATCGTCGCCGCCTGACGACACGGCCACCTCGAAGCGCGCGCAGACCACGAAGTCCTCCTCTCGAAGTCGCTCAAGTTCGCACGAAAAGGTGACAAGGAGGTGGATGGAGCAGCCGCAGTACCGACGAGGCACGTGGTCGGGGCAGCAGTGCGGGAAGCACCGGATGATCTGCCGACATGGCACGTGCATGTCGGTGACCACAACGTGGTGTTAGTGGTGGTTTGACAATCGCAGTGGGCCAACCAAGCAAACGCCTAATGGGACTCTACTCTTCACTTCATCCATCCACACGAGTATGCCAAAGAGCATCGCTCAAGTTCGGCGACTGCCCATCTCGGCATCCGAGTTTTTTTTTGCTTCCCGGTTGTCGAGTGGCCGCAGTTGTCGCTCTGAGCAGTTGTCACCCAGCACACGCATCGACCGGTAGGCGAACGCACCTTGGTCCCGCGCATCCGGTTGCTCCTGCGGCGCAACACACACCACGCAGCGGACTCGACTCAATGGCGCAGTTCGCCAAGAGAACGGTAGTGTCTCCGGGGCGGTGGTAAAATCGCCGCCCGGGGAGACGCGACAAGAGACGACAAGTGCGCGGCCTGTACCTCGTGTACGCGCGCTGGAAGAGCGGGTGGTCCTCCTCGCTGCAGCCGTAGCGGAAGAAGCGGCAGGATACGACGCGGGCGTTCGCCATCGTCCTCGTCGTGGAGACCGTCGGTCGTGCCGAGCGATAACGCGACCACACTTTCCCCGATACTGGTTAGAACAAGCGACGAAGCTTGGTCTGTCGGTCGTCTTTGCGGGGGTCGAACAGGTATTTGTATGCAGCGGATGGGGCACCGGTGGAACATCATGAAATAGAGAAACCATCAGATTTCAGAGGACATTGGGACAAAGGGAGACCTTTCAGCTATAAGTACCACGCCACTTGCAACAAGGTACTCACAAAAGGAGTAGCCTTGACGGTTGATTTATCCATTCCTACAGGTTCGTGGGTCTCGATCGGCTTGTCGGTCGGAATGGAACCTACTGAGACTTGGTAAACCCCAACTCCGCATACACACAAGAGGACAAAACCAGCGTTTGAGCCAGAGGCCGCCGCATTCAAGCACGCGAAACACGCGCGAACGCGGGCACACGACGGAAAGGGGGGAAGCTTTTACGCGACCCTTGTGTTGGGGACACATAGGACAGCGGTGCGTTCGCCTTCCCCGTAATTACTCACTTTACTTGGAGCCGCTGGTCTGGCGCGGTACGGTATCTGCGCGGGTCCGCTTCTACCGGAGGGTCCGCTGAGCCCTGATCGCGCTGGCGAATTTGTTTGGAATAGGTTGCCGATCTTTTTTCTTTGCAGGAGGCTTGTGCTCTCGCCGAATGTGTCGGGGGACTTTGCTTTGGTCGGCCCCAGATCATCGCTGTGCTCCGTTGGTGCTGCTGGTGCGGGGTTGTTGGTGGGTGCCGACGGCAAATCGCTCTCGCCGACGACAACGAATGGAGCTACAGCGAAGCTGTGGCGTGCCCGCCGTCGGGTCGAGTAAGCGTGTGGTATTGAACGCGGTCACGAGGTTGCTTTTGCCCTAATACACGAGTTACTGATTGTTGTTGCGCCGACAGATCGGTTATTCCCGCTGCCACGTGCGAAGCCACTCGCAAATTGAACGCAATCGAGCGTCTGGCGTACACGAGGCGCGAGCTGAGGGCGTGCGCGGGCGTGGAACTCGACTTGGCGCGTGCATTGGCCTTGTTCTGGCGATCCATGGCCGGTTTGAGCCACCCGACGGTGAGAAGATCATTGTCTATTCAATGTCGGACATGATCATCGTGTGGGCTTTGTGAACACTGACTCTGTAGTTGATATGTCCACCTGGATGGCCGATGACAAACATGATCTGGTTTGTACCACGCTTTTGGCCCCAATTGCTACTCGGCAGGTGGCCATGTGAGGGCGAAAAGCATGTCGGATATGTGAACCAAGCATCTACGTCATGGTGAGTAGGCATTTGGGTTGTGATTTCTGTCGCGTTGCCAGCTGAAGGAAGAAGCTTTCATGTGCTTTTGTGTGTGCTTTGCTGCTTTGCTAGGGCGAGTGGCGACTAGAACACAGTGCGGCCAGCGCTACTACCGGGCAAGCGAGCTTGTGGTAACGTCTTTATCGCCGTAGCTATCGCGCAAGTTTCCATCCTCTCGAGTATGCTAGGTCGATCCACCAGACGCTGTTGCCTCAGAACGCGCTGTTGCCGGCGGCACGCCCGAGTACGCGGGGGTACGCTCGATGTGGACGCTTTCGAAGGTGTCGCCTGCGGTAAGACAGAAGATGCAGCACGGATGAACCCTTGGCAACTTCCAGGAGCCGTGTTGTGCGCTGCGATCCACGTACCTGCCGCATCTTGTGGCTACGCAAAGCTGCTCGTAAGGCCTACGCTGGCTGGATCCCCCAATTGCGATAGCTTGAACTGATCGGAGGTTGGCTATCGTGCCTTGTTGTGGTCCGTCTGGGGAAGTCGGAGCGCGAGTGCGAGTCTGCGGGGGTTCTCACAACGCGTACGCACTCACGGTCGGTTCTCTGACCTGATCTGCGTTGATCTGTTTGCAAGACAAATGAGAAGAAGGCAGCAAGCAGAGCTCGCCTGACGGACGACCCGTGACGGTGTGAAGCAATTCAAGCGACCACTAGCGACCTCTTGTGCCCTCCATCACGCCACCACTCAATGTAGTCGCCCTACATATGAACATGGATCCCGAGGTGCCCTGTAGGATGTCTGGGTATACGTGCTAAGCGTTCTCTGTGCCGGCATTCACACTTCAACCATCATCGTTATTTATGTAATGTTTGTGCGACTTCAACCATGATTTAGCCAAGGCTTACCACGATTCAAACTTTATCACGTTTTTATAACATTCGAAAATCCCGTAAATAACACATAGCCATGTTGACCTGGACACGGACCGTTTCAGCTTTTTCCTTGCTCTTGTAGAGAGAGATTTCATTCCATCACATCATTCCAGGTTTCGACCCGAGCAGCGCGAGCAGAAAGGCGGCGCGGAGGAGGAGATGACGCGCGTGTTCGTGGGCGGGCTGCCCGAGGACGTGCGCGAGCGCGATCTGTCGGACAAGTTCGCGAGCTTCGGCCGCATCTCGAGCATCACCATCAAGTTCCCGCCGCGCTCGCCGCCGTTCGCCTTCATCGTACGACGCTTCCCCGCGCTTTGTTCCCCTTTCGCCTGCCTGCTGTCCTTTCTCGGATGGGCATGGACTCTGTGCCGTGGCTAACAACACGACGGTGCGCGGCGCGCGCACAGGAGTATGAAGAGGAGAGCGACGCCAGCAAGGCCGTCCAGAAGATGAACGGGTGAGCGCGGACGGGCGCCTTCGTCTCCAGCTTTTTTTTTTTGGCGGCTCGCGCTCGGTGCTGACGTATTTTCCACGCGATGAATTATACGATCTATAGACGCGACTTCCAGGGCCGCCGCCTGCGCGTCGAGGTCTCTCGCACGAGCTCTGGGCGCCCCGCGGATGTCATCAGGTCTGGTACTGCCTACCATTTCGATGAGGGCTCTTGAGTGTGGGCTCTTGGCCGTTCGTTAACGGTGTGCGCACACGCTGATCGGTGTAGACGGCGAGGCACGCAGTACCGGGTCCAGCTGAGCAACTTGCCGCCGCGAATGACCTGGATGGAGCTCAAGGACTTTCTGCGCGGCGGCGGCGATGTGGTGCAGGCGGATGTGGACCGCCGCGGCGGCGGCACAGCGTCTTTCGCTACCTACGACGAAATGAAGAGCGCCATCAGGACGCTGGACCGGCGTGAGCTGGAGGGCGAGCGCGTGCGCATCCGCGAGGACCGCGGGCCGGCCGCCGGCAACGAAAAGAGCAGCGCCAGTGCCTCTCGCAACAGCTCGCGCTCCGCAATGCGGTCGCGGTCGCGCTCAAGCTCTGGCTCGCGGTCGCCGCGCGATCGATCGCGTTCGCGCACACGCCGTCGTGGGGCGCGGCCGCCGTCTCGTTCACGCTCCCGCTCGCGGTCGCTTTCACCGCGCCGCCGCAGTCGCCGCCGCTCGCGCTCGCGGTCGAGATCGCGTTCGCGCTAACCGCGACTCTGTTCGGCACAAGTACCCAACCTACCCGAATTCGAATGAAGTATTCCAGAGACGACGCAGCGCCGACGTTGACAAGCTCTCTCTCTCTCTCATGCGCGGCACCCCCCTATCTAACAAGTGACGCCGCTATTTCACGCGAATCGTGGGCTTCCTCCTGTTGGTCCGCTTTGTCAAAGCGCAAGACGGGCCAGAATACATACGCGCTGAATTGAAGTGGCGGCGGCAACGCGGACAAGTAACCCGGGTGAATGGAATTCCATCCACGACGGGCTCACGCGCCGATGGCCTTGCGCCAGATGAAGATCTCCTGCTGCTTAAAGTACCGGCGGTCCTCCTCGTCCACGAGCACGAGGTTCAGGAAGCTGCGCACCGAGAACTTGTTGTGCACGTTGTTGTACGTGGGCGCGAGCGCGTAGGGCGCGAGGTAGAGCCGCACAGGGATGGACTCGCCCTTGACGGGCGCGCCGTCCATGATCTCGAACTTGGCGAGAGTCTCGCTATCGTTGCGCTTGTCGCTGCCGGCGTTGACCACCTCGCGCCGGA
Source organism: Phytopythium boreale (assembly GCA_023338115.1). NCBI lineage: Eukaryota > Oomycota > Peronosporomycetes > Pythiales > Pythiaceae > Phytopythium > Phytopythium boreale. Next base: position 2,440 of record JAADYG010000692.1, on the reverse strand, counting down.
TGATGGCCAGCTCCATGTGCTTGATCTTGATGCGCACCAGCAGGAAGAAGATCTTGCCGATCACCACGTCCTTGAGGTGGTACCTGCCGTTCGTCAACCAAGTCCGGTCAGTCAATGGGTTGTCGTCAACCAGCGAGAGTGTGGGCGCGAGCACACTTACTTGGACTTTTCGTACTCGAACTCAATGTGCAGGCAGTCCTCGATGCCGACTTCCATCTTGATGGAGCTGTCGATGGGCGGCGGCGCGCCCACCTGCTGCACGAGCAGGTCCTGCTCCACGACCAGGTTGCTCGCGTACGCGCGCGAGACGGTCGCGCGGATAAAGTACCGGAGCCTGGCCGTCTTCCCGTAGTAGCTCTCGTGCTTCTTCTCGACTGCCGAGAAGTCGAACGCGTACAGCTTGTCGCCCTCGAGGCTGCCGTAGCCCGTGGCGCTCGGCCCGCCCTCGAGCTCGCGCGACAGGCTCGTGAACTCGTAGTTGCTACCCGCGCGCTCGTTGGGCAGCTCGATGACGCCCACCATCTCGATCTTGACGCCCGTGTGGTCCAGCTTCTTGCCCACGGGCACCGCCACGCGCAGCGCGCCGCGAACAGGCTCGTCGCTAGCGAACAGCGGCAGCTCGCGCGCCGTGTCCGCCGGGTGCTTGACGCGCGCGCGCGGCTCCTCGAGCGCCAGCGTCAGCTCCGCCGCCGGGCCGCCAAAGCTGAACAGGTTCTACGCACGCGCAGCGCCGCGAGGTTCGTGGAAGGGTCAGCTAGAGACGCATAGAGAGAGAATGGAAGGACGGACATACTCACCATTTTCGTCCGCGATCTGGATCTGGTTTCGCTTCGACGCGACTCGTATTTTATCGGAAGGGTTCTCTCGGAGAAACCGCGTTAAGCTGATACCGGTACGAATATCCGTCAAAACTGGTACAACCGGTAATTTCAGTAATCGCCGCAAAACACATTGGTTCATCTGAGTACCGGTATCAAACCGGTACAGAACTCATCCAACACGACGGATGACTGCGCCCATCTGGTTGGCTTTAGTCTCGCCTACGCACCGCGCGTCACCCTCTCTACCAGCACCTACTGCGCCCGAATCCCACCAACCATGCATTCATCAAGTCAAATCACCACTCCAGTCGGGCACGGCGTCTTGTTTTATACGTGATCACTTTCCACAGGGTTTACCCCCAACCAGCGGAACTTCATCAACGGCGCCATCACCATCGGAACACTCAACACGTCGTGAACCCCTCGTTCTGCGCGTGTCACCGCCACCGCCGCCCTCAGCTCCTGTGCTCTCCGCATTCGCCAATCGACCTAGAGAAGCAGACGCACAAACCGCGTGCTGTGCCCCGCGCCTTCTCCGCCCTCCCAGCTCCACGCACTCGCCAAGATATTCACACGCAAAGCCATGCCTGCTTCTACCGCTAGTGCGTCACCCGTGGCGATCCCCGAGGTGGATCTGTCGCGCGCCGACGCGAGCGAGCAGCTGCGCCGCGCGTGCACCGAGGTGGGCTTCTTCTATCTGGTACACCACGGCGTGGACCAGGCCCTGCTGGTCAAGGTGTACACCGAGATGGCGCACTTTTTCCACCAGCCGATCGAGGAGAAGCGCAAGGTGCTCGCCAACGAGTACATGCGCGGCTACACGCTCATGAACGAGGAGACGCTGGACCCGGCCAAGCAGACGCAGGGCGACACCAAGGAGGGCTATTACATCTGCCGCCACGTGGACCTGGGCAGCGACGAGATGAAGCTGCCGCTGCACGGACCCAACCTCTTCCCGGACGAACGCAAGTTCCCGGACTTCAAGCCCACCATGGAGAAGTACCACGCGCGCATGTGCGCGCTGGGCTTCCAGGTCGCGCAGCTCTTCGCCGAGGCCGCGGGCGCCAAGGGCGCCTTTGACGCCGACGGCTTGTTCGACAAGCCTATGGCGGCGCTGCGGCTGCTGCACTACGGCGCCGTCAAGTCAGAGGTGGACAAGGGCGTGTTCGGCGCCGGCGCGCACACGGACTACGGACTCATCACGCTGCTGTCGACGGACGCTAACTCGGGCCTGCAGATCAACTACAAGGGCGAGTGGATCGACGTGCCGCCGCGCCCCGACGCGTTCGTGGTCAACATTGGCGACATGGCCGAGCGCTTCACCAACGGCGTCTTCAAGTCGACGGTGCACCGCGTCGTCAACTCCTCGGGCAAGGAGCGCTACTCGGTGCCCTTCTTCTACGAGCCCAACTTCACGTGCAAGGTCGAGCCCTTCCCAAGCTGCGTCAGCGCCGACAACCCGCCCAAGTACGCGTCCACCACGAGCGGCGAGCACCTCGTCGAGATGTACCGCCAGACCCACGCCGCCTTCGAGAACCACGACACGCAGTAAGTGGAAGACGCGGAGCTCTATAGTGGTGTGTGTGTGTGGGGGGGGGGGGGGGGGGGGGGGGGGGGGG
>JAADYG010000691.1:0-16981 GCA_023338115.1 Phytopythium boreale | reverse complement strand
AGCGCCTGCCGAAGAATACGACCGCGGTGATGCAGCCCATGGACCAGGGGGTGATCGCCTGGGTCAAGCGCGTGGTCATGGGCATGAGAACCGACTGCGCGATCTACAACCTCTTCGAGGGAATCCAAGATCTCTACCATGTCGATGTCATTGATGCTGTCGAGTGGCTCCAGCTTGCTTGGGACAGGTTAGATGCCAGCACCATCCGGAACTGCTGGAAGCACTCCGGTCTCTTTGTTGATCGTTTGGCTGTTGGCGATATCATTTTTGATAGCGATTCCTAATTCAGTACATTTTGCATTGGTATGTGTGTTCTAAGTGAATCCCTCTTGAATGTGTTCACTTCGGAGGCGCTCTTATGCGCGCTCTACACTGTACTCGTGCGCTGTACAGTAAACGTGAGATTATAAAAGGAATCGCTGCAGTAAACGTTAAAATAACTGTGTATAATAAGAGTGCAATTTACTTCGAAATATTACAGTACGGTAGTATGTAGTACAGTAAGTACTGGATAGCTTACGTGGCATGTGACACGACCGTAATTTACCGGCCCAATGGTACGGTACAGTACTGTAGAGAGTGCAAAGGAGGCTGGTGGAGATTCTATTGCACACCCTCGTTCGTTCGTTTTCTACAGTACAGCACTGATGTCGTCATCAGACCTGGCCAAAACGCTACAGCACTGTACTGAGCTTTACATCATTTTAAAGAGTCGTCCGCAACAGTCAACTGCGTTAACACTGCTCCAAATCTTCGCCAACTCATTATAAAACACGTTTCATCTATTTTGACAGGTTTCAGCAAGGACCCGAATAATCACTCGAAACCCCTACCCCGTGTTGACGCCGCCCGGCTTCCGTTGAATGGATGATCACGACCATCACTCGGGCGCCCCGCTTTAAAATAAATTACACCGAAGTTTCAATTGTATCGGCGCGCATCCCGGTCCGCAAAGCGTTCACAACAAAATTCGCGAGAGGTGGATTTCCCAACGGTGGCGTTCGTCCGGCCGGGAGCCACCCGACCTGTGATGGCCGTGTACTGTACCGTTTAGTGTTGCACCTGCACTGCTCGATCGCTGCTGGTTGGCGGATTGCAGAGCCGCGTGGGGCCACGTAAACCCCAGGGCTGAAGCGCCGAGTACTGTACGGTAGTTTACCCTGTCGGTAATCTATTACGGAATCAATGCGAGGGACGGCGGTGACAGGGTGGTCGGCAGACGCCGCGCGTCTTTTTGTCTCACCTCCGACATGTGGGGCCGGCCGTGCATCCGCATCCGCATCGGTCCCGTGTCGGAACTCGCGGTAGGTTTGTGGTGCAAGGTGGCATAGGGCGGTCAAAAGGGTCCAGGTGCTGGACTCGGGGCGGCGACGTGAGGACGCCGACCGTATTATACCGGCAGCAGGATAGCTTTCGTCGTTATGTATGGAGTACTGTATTGTAAATTTAACTTACAGTACCGTACAGTTCTGTTCGATCCCGTGTTTCGACGCGCAGAACCATCATTCCCGACACGGGGAGCAAGAATGTTTCGTAATTTACGCATCGTAATTTACGCATCGTGAATCGTGAATTTTCTCCTTCGCGCCGACTGTTGAACGTCTCAGCAAGCGGATCGCGACCGGCTGGGGGCCGTCCCACTCTTTCGCAGCGCACGGATGACCCGCGCGGACGGAAATCTTCCTTTCGGTAGTTTACGCGAAAGTTACAGGCGGTGATTCCCATTTCGAGGGGCGCCTTGTCCGGTTGCGTCCTCGATCATATACATGGAACGCGGCGCGTCAATGGACCGAATCTTGGCTTGGTGATGGCTGCCGTCGTGGAATGGACTCCTACGGGATCGTTTGGGCAATCCGCCGACGCCGACGCCGGTGTCGCGTGGTCTGGGCGGCGTCTTGATGGTCGGCGCCGTGCGTTGTCAGCGGATCGGTTGCGCTGCAGTATGACGTTGACGTATCACGTTACTGCGTCAGTCGTCGCGACGACACTCACCAACGATGGCGGAGCAGCTAGGCAGCAGTGGCTGACCCCACCGCGCCAGCTCTTCATGCGGTCCACACAACCACCGACAGGTCCTGCGAGAAGCGTTATTACAGGGGGCGAGCAACAACCTCATTGCTTCGCTGCTTACCAAGAGTCGCCGACAGTCCTTACTGCATGCCGCCGAGCGCGGCCATGAGCGTGGCCGCCGCTTGCTGCTCGCTCGGCTCTTCGCTGCGCCGAAGCGTCGCGAGCGCCTCCGCCGCTTTCTCGCGCTCCACGACGAGTCGGAGCGCGACACTCGCCGCCTGCCGCTTCTCCTCCTCTTCACTCTCGTGGTCCTCGTTCGTATGCGAGATCGATGATTGATACGACGAGCGCTTGAGTAGCGAGGCCAGCGCTACGGCCGCAGCCACGCGCACGGCCGCGTACTTGGCGTCGCCCACACCGAAGTCTCCGCAGCACGTGTGTGCAAGGCGCGCGATCCTGTCCGAGCCATTGGAGCTGCTCGAACCTTCAGTGTTGATGACAAAGCCGCTAGGCGGAGACGCGCTAATGACGGCGGTCAGGCACTCGAATGCGGCGCGACGCACGCTCCAGATGTTAAGAATCGGGCGTGAGATGTTGGATACCAGCCACTCCATCGTCTCGGCGGACACGCGTGCAAACTGGGTAGAGGAAGGCGAAGTCGGCCACGCGACGCGCAGCGCGTCGAACACGCACTTGATCAGCAGAGGTGGCAGTGGCGCCTTGTCGTCATCAATATCTTGGCCATCCGCCGCTCGTACTTGCAGCCATTCATCGAGCAGTCGACGCAGTTCCAGCGCGTTCGCGATGCGTTGAGCAGTGGGCAACCGCGACGACAGCGCGCCGACGCTCGAGACTGCGCTTTCCAGGTACTCCAGCTCGCGGACTCGCCACGCGCGCTCGCACTCCGCCAGAAGCAGCGCTGACAACTCCGTTTCGTCACCATCTTGCTTGCTACAAGCAGCAACGACCACCAGCGCCTCGAGGACGGCGCCTTTGCCCTTCCACAGGCGGCCAGGCACAGCGCCGAGCAGGTCGCCACGGATGCGAAGCGTCTGCTCCTGCGACAACTTGGAGCGATACGTGGATGTCGGTGCGAACAGCGCGGTCAGCGCACGCACAGCCTGTGCACGCGAGTCCCAGGCGGGCTGAGCGAGCAGCCGCGCGATCGCAAGTAGCGCCGCGTCCACCGACTCGCGCGCATACAAGATGGAAGGCGGCAACTCGTCCAGTACCTCGCGCCACGTCGACGAAAGCGGGTCAGCGGCAGCGAATTGGCCGACGAAGACTGCTGGAAACACGTACGCGCAGTACCAGTCGTCGTTAGGGATGGTCACAGAGGTTGACGACGTGGTGGGCGGAACTTTTGCCACGAGCTCCTTGGTCGCAAGCGCGCTGATCATGAGGAAGCGGCTCGCATAGTACGCCTCGCTGTCCTTGACGCTCTTGTGGCCACTAGATGTGGCGTCGTCCGCCGGATCAACAGTCACGTCCATCTTCTGCTGATAGTCATCGTCGTCCTTGATGGAGCTCGCCTCATCTCCGTCCACGTCCATATCTTCAACCGGCGACTCAGCTGATTCGAATGATGGGGACGTTGGAGATGCTGACGAGCGCACCACTTTCGACCGCGCGAAGATGCCGTCACGTACATACAATCGCACGGTTGCGGCATCCGCAAGTGGACACAAGTACGCGGCGGCGCGGCAATAGGCGCGCACTGCTAATCCATCCGCGAGCGCGTCGCCGAACTCAACCCCTTGGCCGTACCGCTCGTTCTCGTCCGACGTTTTCGAGCGCACAAACGGCAGCAGGACGCGTCGCAACAGAGCGTCGGCACCTCCGCATTTGCGCAACTCGAACGGCAATTCAACCGCAAGTGTCGCGACAAAGTTGGCCGTACCCACGCGGGTATTGAGCCCGACGCCAAACTGCAACAAGTTCGCGATCCCGCCGCCAACGCGCGTGAGCTGCTCGACGATCTCGACACACTTGGGTGAACCAGCGAGCTCCTTCAAACGGGTTGTCGCAAGCTCGAGCAGCTGCCCCACAGGTCCGGCTTGGCTCAATGACACGCGCAATCGCTCGAGCTCGTCCTTCTTCTCCACGTGGAACTGCGCGTACTGGAGCTCGGGCATCTCGAGCGACGAAAGGTACTCCAGAAGCGTCGGGATGAGCGATGCGAGGCTGTCTTCGATGGCCTTCGCATTGAGCGCCTTGACCAATCGGAGCAGCATGTCGATGCTGAGCGCCCGACAGATCGTGTTCTTGGCGGTAATACCGTCCCGAACCAGAAACTCGAGTAGCTGCGCTCGGCAACCTTCATCGCTGGCTGCAATCCGAAGCGACAGCTCCCCCAGAGATCGGTACAGCTTTACGCCTGCCAGTGCCACAGCCTCCATCACGTCGTCCACTGCACGTGACGCCACTCTCCACAACCGCACGAACTCGTCGCGCACGTCATCGGCGTCCGCGCCGTTCAGCAAGTCCATGAGTGCTGCGCATGCCGCCTCGCGGTACTTGAAGTTGCGTGAGTTCTCCAGCCGCGACAGTACAAACTGGAGAATGGGTTGCCAATTCTGCTTGAGGACGGACTTCTCACTCGTGACGGCATTGTCATCTTTAGCGCTGCCGCTTAGAGCAGAAACAGTCTTCTGCGATGTCGCAGCGCTTGTTCCCGCTGAGCTTGGTGCGCTCCCCTCCGCGAAAAACTTCCATAGGCTCGCCATCAAGCTCGCCACCTTCGAGTTGCCGTGGAACTTAAGCAGGTATAGCCATGGGAAGAGCTTCAGCGCACGCGAGTTGACCGACATTGGCTCGTCATCACCAAACTTTGCCTTCGTGCTGCTAGCGTTCGCGATGATCAGCGAGCGGAACTCGCGATCCGTCACCGCAAATGAGAAGACGGTCGGCGACGAAGCATCTTTCGGAATCTCGAGCGAGTCCCAAAGCGGGTCCGTTGCGCTCAAGTACAGCAAGCCATACATCAGCTCTGGGTCGCCCACATCGGCAGCAACGTTGCTCACTTCACGATAGGCCGCGTTTTCAACAGTCGATCCCGCTCCGGACGAAGTCGAAGCAGAAGGTGCGGACTGAGTCGCGGGCGCCGCGTCGTTGTCGTTGTCCGCGTCGTTCGTGTCGTCCAGCGCGCTCGTCGACGATGGAGCCGCAAAAGCTCGGAAGCAGCGAAGCCGACGGAACAAGCTTTCGCTAAACTGGGTGCCCATCCACTCGGTCGGTGCGTGCAGACGCAAGTACGCCAGACCCTTGACAGCGCTTTCCTTTGCCGTCTCACTGCTGTCGTTCAGCATGGTGATAAAGAACTCGTGCACTTTGAAGACCAAGTCGGAAAACGATGACGAGCTCAGCACACTTCGCCAGGAAGAAGACGCGGTTCCGACAGCACCAGTTGTAGGGCGGAGTCCGGCCGCGCAAATGCACAGCAGCCAAATGGTCGCGTTGCGACGTTCGCGAGCTTGCTTGGACTCCATGTGCTCTGCCGTCACCAACGACAATATCGCAGCCGCTCTGTTGGCATTGAACGATCGGTCCTCCAGTGCCGCGTCCTCGACGTCGAAACGCTCACGTGAGTCATGCCAGCCCAGTGCGACAAGTGCCTCTCCGACATCAATCTGGAACTCGGGGTCCGTGACGTCTTTGCTTGCAGCGAGAAGGCCGCGGAGCGCTTTCTCCAGCGTAGCACCCAACTCTTCGGACATGCGACTTGACTTCTTCATCATGGCGTTGCCAGGAAGCCCGGCGACCGAGCGACCAAAGCTTTGCACCGCAATCCGCTTAAGAGCTGAGAGCTTCGACGCCAAGTGTTCATCGGCTTTGACGCTGGAGGTGTTCCACTCGATCACGCGCAGCAGCTGCCGCAGAGCAGTTATCTTCAACTGGCACCAGCCATCGCGATGCCCGTCGTCCGTTTCCGTGTGAAGATACTGCGTTAATGCCCCCGCACAACGAACACCGTCGAGAGAGCTGCGAATCAATGCGATCTTGGCGTTTTGCTCCTCTTCGCTGCGCGGGTAGTGGATGAAGTCCGAGCCCTCGTCAATCACCTTGACAAGCTGGTCGACCATATCGCGAAATGCTCGAAATAAGGTGGTCTTGTCAGCATCAGACAGAAGAGAATACCCGTCGTCCGAGAGGCTGGCAAGCGCACTGCCCAGGATGTACTGAGCACCACACAGCAAGTTCTGCGCGGACCCACTGGCGCCATCCAACGCAGTCGCGACTTGAACAGCGGTCGTCGACTCGTTACCCGCTCTGGCGCTTGCTGTTGCCGCGGCTCCAATCAGCACCGCAATGTTCATTAGGAACCCGCGTTCAATGCTGGCAGAAGCCACCTTGACGAGATCGAGGGCATGAGACTGCATCACCGATCCTACCAAGTCACCATCCAGCGAGTGCATGTCAATCAGTGTAGCCGCCGCAGTTTCGCACAGAGTGGAGGACATGTGGGTCGAGTCGGGCTGGACCAAGAGTGTTTGAGCAAAGTACTCAACGATGATCCGACGCTTAGCAGCGTCGGTATCGTTGGTTGAGTACGTGGCTCGGGTCACCGTCATGCAGAAGCGTAGGCACATCTCCACAGCCCGATTGTCTCCCCCCATGCTCTGCTTCAAATCCTTGTGATGAAAGTGTGTCTGCAGGTAGCTTGATAGCGCCGTAACTGGAGGCAACGGGGTCTTGTACAGCGCCTTGCCAGCAGCTTGTCGAGTCAGCTCGTCTGCGTCCGCCTCAAAGCGCAGAAGTGCGAACCGAATCGCCAACTTCTGTTCTTCCAAGTCAGCACCAGCCGGCGACGGTTCCAGAAGATTATCGCACCACGTCGCAATGGCAGCTCGCACACGCGCATAGTTTTGCGTGGTGTCGAACAATTTGGAGCCATTCATCAATGCGATGAGTTCTTGCGTGACGCTCCGACGCACGGCCGGTGACACGCTCTCCGAGCAATAGGCAGTCGCTAAAGCCGTGAACGCCTTCAATGCCATCGCGCCGGCACCAGTTCGGTTGCCTTCTTCCGTCAAGCACTTCACGAGAAGAGTCTGGAATGCTTGTTCAGAGCCTGCGACAGTCGCAGGAGCACGAGTACTCAACAACGCGACGCTTTCGTACACGCCTTGACGGAACTCTCGGACGAACTCTGCACTGGATGCTTCACTGTCAAAATGCGGGTCCATCAGAAGTCGCATGAACGTCGGGAACATGACGGGGCCCAGGAATCCCTCCAGAAACGCTCGTTCACAGTGGAGGAACACACACTGGCACAGTCGCACACCTCCGAGCTTGATCTTGTTGGTCATATTCTGCGGGCGCGCCGGGTCGGCAGCAAACATGAGCTGGCACAGCAGCTGTAGCATCGCGGGCATCACGTTGGCTGCTGCCTTCGACGCCGACAGGACAGTCAACGCCTGCAAAATGCTTGCGTCTGTCGCGCGAGCACGGTTCGACAGGAGTAGCGCGTCGCGACCAGTGAAGGCGCCGGTGCTTTGCGCCACTTGACTCCCCAGCACGACCGAGATGATGCCCCGCATCGCATCGGCGTCTTCTAGCTCAGTCTCTTCATATTTAAGCACCCGCGAGAGCTGCTCCTCACAGAACGACTTGACTGCGTGGTGGTACGACGCACTGCCAGCGATGTAGTGAAGCAGCTTGTGTCGGGACGGCACGCCCAGCTCCTTGACCAGCTTCAGCGCGTTCAGCTGAAGAGCATACAGATCGTCCCGAGGACGAGTGGACGCGTCGCATCGCTGCAACCTCTCCAGTCGCGGTGTCATGAGGCCAAACACGGTGGATTTCCCCACGGGTTGACTGTTTCCCGTGCTCTGCTGCTGTGACGAAGACGTCGTCTGCGGCTCGGGCAACATGACAACATCCAGCAAAAAGTCGAGGAGGATGTCCAGGTTCTGCAAGCGCTCGGCATCGGCTGCGTCGCCAGCGTCCGTCCAAATGGAGGTCGCCGTCACCGGCAAAGCGCGGAGCACGAGGCGGAAGAACGCTTCGTGCTGAGCCGCCGGGAACTTGGCGAGCACTTTCAGGATCTGTGCGACCGTGGCTGCTTGATCCTCACGCGTCGCCGCCGCGAACCCGATCTCTGTTAGCCGAGGACGCGAGCACATCAGTCAGGGACATCCCTAGCGTCTAGGACCATATAATCTTCAGACGCACCTATGAACAGGAACGAGAACGAGTACGCAAACGCAGATCGGTCCGTCTCCGCGAGGATCGCAGCCAGTTCCACGACAGGGAGCGACGGCGCCTGAACAGCCTGCAACCGCGTCTTGATGTGCGAGAGCACCTCCACGATCTGTGGGACCAATAGCAAGTCAGAGACCCTCGTCATGGAGGGATAGCCTGCAGTTCAGCGCACCTTGTCCTTGAGCTGGTGTTGGACGGGCGTGGCGAGCGCCGCGGGGAACAGCCGCAGCAGCTGCGGCAGCAGCGCGCGCACCACCGCGACCATGCGCTCGTCCGTCACGCTCGCGAGCCGGAACAGCACGCGCTCCAGCGCCTCCACCTCCTTGGCCAGCGCCGCGTCGTTCGCCCCTGGCGCGTCCATCATCTCGCTCTCGTCCGTCGTCTTCGTCCCTTCCCTTCCTTCCCTTCGGCCGAGAAAGTGCGGAAATGATCGTATTCCCCGTGCTTTCCCTTCGAGAAAGGCCGGCCTATCGGAGTGATGGTCTTTCGTAAACTTAGGAATGTTGGTCACTGTAACTCATGTCGCTTCGACTTGACGTGGCGGCGATTGCTTTGGCGACCCGGTACAGTGGTCGGTTGCAGTAGTACAGTGACTGAAACATTCGGGATCTCAAAGTAGACGGCACGACGGATTTGGCCAGCGAGATCGACTCGCGACGATGTGTGATGGAAGCATTTGCACGTGCCAAAGTGGTTGTTGCGGTTGATGGAGGGATAAATTATGGAGTTATTATTGAGCTGGGAGGTGGACGCAGACGTACGGCGACGACAATAACGAGAGATGGAAGGAAGGGTGTGTCCCAATCCATCGGGAGCCCTACGCGGCCCAGAGATGCCACGTGAACTCCTTGGCGTACTCGAGCGCCTTGACCCAGAGCTCGGCGTCCGCCGCCGTCAGCGCGCGGAACCGCAGCGGCTTGTGCCCGTAGAACGTGACCTGCCCGGTTGGTATCACAGCGTTAGAGTCATCAAGGCGCAACTGACACACGGATCTCGACCGACCCACCTTGAAGTCCGTCTTGCGCCGGCGGTGCACGATCGCGCCGGTGAAGTCGGCGAGCTGCAGGCGCTGGTAGCGGCCCTTGCTCTTCTTGCGGTGCACGTGGAGGTGGCCCGAGCGCACGGACAGGTGCACCGAGCACTCGGTCCAGTGCCGGATCAGGTGGAACCTGTAACACGCACGCGAGAACGTGAGTAGCCGCATCGATAACGGCAGTAGTGGTCGGATCGCGTACGTACATGGCGTCCTGGCGCAGCTCGAGGTGGCCGCGCGCGTGGTCGAACACGATGTCGCGCAGCTGGTCGATCGAGTGGCGCGACATGCAGATGCTGGAGGTGACGAACAGCGCGCGGCCATCGGCGTGCACGACCGAGGAGGAGCCGACGCTCAGCCGGTCGCTCGCGTCGTCGTCGTCGAACTGGTGGGGGCTCTTGTCGTCGTCCATGGCCGACCGCGCCGACAGCGACCTCAGCGACACGTCCGAGTCGTCGACGGTGGACACGGTGCCGACCGAGTCGGCGTCGCCCTCGTTCTTGCGCCAGTCGTCCCGCTTGAGGTCGCCCTGCAGCAGCGTCATCTTGCCCTCCCGCGTGACGGACACGACGGTCAGCGGCCTTTTCCTGGAGCGCGCGTCGGAACCCGCGTCGCGCTCGCCCACCAGCACCTGCCACTGGTCGTACCCGTACGCGCCCGCGAGCAGCAGCGCCAGCTCGGTGTGCGTGAAGACGCACAGCAGCGGCCGGAGGAAAAGCAACATGCAGCCGGCCACGCCGCAGACCGCGTGCATGCCGCCCGCTTTCACCAGGAATCCCAAACAGTACGCGCCGCCTCGCTGGACCGATCGCCGAGACCGCAAGTTGGGGAATGCCGGCAGAAAGAGCGCCGCCTGCTCCCGTCCGTCCGCTCACGACGGTCGCCGTTTCAATCCGGGTGCTCGCAAAAGAGGGAGGAAAATGGAATCGGAAACGACGGCGAGCGCAACTGCGCGCCGTCGAGGGCGCCGCTGGCGACAGCGCCCCATACCATACGCACACGCGAGCGCCCCGGTTTCTTCCGCGGTTCCTGCGTCGTTGCCGCCCACCACTAGCGGCTCCCGTATCGAGACGACGCTTCTCGAAAATTGGACATGGAAGCCGGGTTGAAGTATACTTTAACCCATAGAAACCGCACGGCTAGAGAGACGGTCCGCCGTCGGTGGAAAGATCGCGCGTCTGGGGTCGGACCACGACCCTTGGACGGGTTTCCCCTTTCTTTAAGGACTTTAAGTCTGTAAATCCAGGTTCAACCGATTGACGACACGAACACGAACACATCAACTTAGACGGTATCGAATGTATAGTCTCGTCAAAATATTAATTGATGAGCTGGTGACGGTAGTATGGTGATGCTGCAATTATCAGCCAATCAGAGCGCGAGCAGCACCGATTTCCGCCGCCCACCGACACCCAAAGCCGAGCCAAACAGCATGGGGACCGGGGCGGATGACGAGGGGCCGGCGGCCGACGCCGCCGCCGTTGCGGACGACTCGAGCCGCGTGTACGTGGGCAACCTGCTGCCAAAGGCCAAGGAGGCGCACCTGCAGGCGCGGTTCGCGGCGTTCGGCGTCATCCACAACATCTGGGTCGCGCGGAGGGTACGACCAAGTGAATCCTCTCAGTTGATGGCAGGTGTGTTAACGAGTCATTTGATGTATGAGCAGCCGCCGGGGTTCGCGTTCGTGCAGTTCGCCAAGCGAGGAGACGCGCTGCGGGCCGTCGAGGCGTGCAACGGCGGCGACGGGGTGGAGATCCTGGGCAAGGCGGTGCGCGTTCAGATGGCTGGCGAGAAGAAGCAGGCCAAGAGCGAGACCAGCGACGAGAGCGCACGTGCTGCATCGACTGATGAGAAGGAATTGGAGAGCCACAAAGCGACGGAGGACCCGTCCGAGCGCCGGTCGAGGCGAGAGGAGCGCGGTGCGAATGCGCACACGCGGCGGAGTCCTTCCAGCTCGAGGCGGCGACGCCGACACCGACGTTGCCGCGACAGCGATAGCCCTGGTGCACGTCACGATGAGTCACCTGGTTTGGAACATCGCCGCTCGACCCCATCGCGCCGGAGTAGGAGTAGAAGCAACGGTGGACGACGACACCACCGGTCAAGACGGACGAAGAGTCGTAGCAGAAGCAGAAGCCGCAGTCGGCGCAGTCGTCATAACCCCAGTCGAAGCAGAAGCCCGAGCCGACCACGACGAAGACGCAGCTCAAGTCGGGGTCATCGTACAGATCGACGGCAGGAAAGGAGCACGAGCCATAGTTGGTCGACGAGCTGGCGGTGGGACCGCAGTCGTTAGGTTGAATGCAACCCCGTCCCATTGGCACCGGCGATTAGTAGAGTTTGCTGCTTGATGAAGAAGTGTCAACCAAGTGGAGGTGGCTGTACCGCACGGAGACGCAGCTCTTTCGCTAAAGTTGAAGATCACGGCGCGAGTTGGCGTGCAACTGTGATGATGCGGCAAACGTTTAAAGGTACCGTATCACTTCCCCACGTCCACGCTGTAAGCTACTCGAGGTGCAATTACAAGATCGATAACACGTATAATACGCCAACGACACAAGCACGACGAGGGCCTCTGCGCAATAATGGTCTTGCACCTGCGGTACACGTGCTGCGCACCTTGGTGTGCCACGTTTGGGTTTGACCCGGCCGCCACTTGGCGATTAGCGGTGAGAACTGCCACAATAGTTTCAATGAGCGGCAGACATGAGGCCTCGAGTGCAGGAAGGAGGTGTCAGCATAAAGTATGAAGCGGTCGAGTCGTTGCTCGTTTACAGCAGTGGCAGTGGAGTACAACGTTTGGGCGTCCAAGTCGTCACGAATACAACCGCGAACCCCACACAAACTCACTCATACCGCGACCCATCACGAAATCACGATTATGCCAACCGATGCCCGCAATTGCTGCAGAATTGGTACGCGGTCGGGTTTTGGTGCCCACAAGCCGTGCAGCGGCCTTGATGCTCGACTTCGCTGGGACTACGGCCAACTTGGGAACTCTGCTGCGAGACTGGGGCCAAACTTGACATGAGCTCTACTAGTTCCGCGGCAGTCGGGCGCCGAGCTGGGCCATTGTCGATCAAGCGCGACACGAGCTCCCACTCCTGGTCAGTGAATCCTCCAGGTCAATCGATGCTCTCCGCTCTTATCTTGAACTCAATGACCTCTTCCTCGTTCATGGTGCTGAAGGGGGCTGCTCTGGTGACGGCTTCAATGATGCAGAGACCAAGGGAGTACACGTCCATCTTGAAGTAGTTGACATCAGTTCCGGTGTGGATAAGCGCCTCCGGAGCCTGCCAGCGACTTGATACATCGATAAGGCAGTTGCTCTTGGATTTGACCTGGCTGGGGGCGCCGGAAAGACTGAAGTCGCTCAGCTTGACGACGCCGTCTTCCGTCAGCAGAATGTTCCGGCCCTTGAGCCCTCCGTGTTGAATGCCGTTCTCGTGCAGGAACGCGAGTCCTTCGGCCGCCTGGCGGAACTTGTCCCACAACAGCTCGCGATTGGTCTTGTCCTTGAAAAAGGTGGACAAGTTTCCTCCCCTCGCGAGCTCACACACGAAGAACTTCTTCTTAGAAATGTGGTTTGCGCCGTGCATCTTCAGGATGTGCGGGTGCCTGGCCTGCCATCAGATGTGGAGCTCCTGCGAGAACGCTTCGTCATCGTCGTCCATACCGTACAAGATCTTGACCCCGACGGCCTCCTCAGCCCAAGCCCACGTGCCCAGGTAGAGTACGCCAAAGGAGCCCTCGCCGGTCGGGGTGTTCACGTCGAACGTGACGACTTCCTCCGGAATGAACCAGGTGTAAATGTCGCCAGGGTCGACGTTTTGGTCTTCGGACAAAATGTCCAAGGTATGCCGCATCAAGTCGAGCAACTCGGGGATGATGTCAAGGCTGACGCCTTCCATGGCGTCGTCTGAGGCTGCGTCGTCTGGGGCTGCGTCGTCTGGGGCTTGGCGACCTGTCAGGTAGACCTCGACCTCGATGATGGCGAGGAACTCTCGAATCTTGGTGGTTTTCGCCCATTTGGACTCGGAATCGCGGGGCATTAAACTGGCCAGCCTCGTTGATGAGCCAGTGCACAAAATCGTGGCAATCGGCGTTCCAATGGCGGCGCCACGCATCGGCCAGCTCGGAGTCCTCGGCCACCCCGAGAATCCGGTAGATCACGTCAATGCGCGAGTGCGCTCGGTAGACTTGCTCCATGAGACGTTGGCTCGTTGCGATCCAGTAGAGCATCCACGGGTAGTGCATCTGCCAGCCGATCGCGCTGTGGTAGTCAGCGACCGCTTGCGCAAAGTGGGCTTTGACTGATTTGGGCTGCGAGGCATCCAACCCAGCCAAGACGGCTCGCAGTGCGTCGAAGTGCTCGATGGGGCGCGCACAGAGCGACCGACGGCCCCCCAGTCGCTCCAACCACGCGCGAATGCGACGAAGCATGCACTCCGAGTCGAACTTCAGTTGCAGCTGGCGGGGGCTCGCCATCGACGCGCGTGCAGGGCGGAGCTGCCCGTCAGGAAGGGATTCACCGACAAGAAAGAGATGGAATCAAGCGGCGCTCCCTCCTGTTAACAGCCGAGACCAGCGTCGGCGCGTGTAGATCCTGTGGGGAGGCGGTCTGATTCGCGATTGCCGCACGCGAACATCGCATCCACTTGCGAATCCAGCGTTGTTAGCAATCGATTCATGAGGGCTGATGCTTACATAAGCATTAATTTTTGAATTCATTCTGTTTGACAAGGCCATTTGTAACCCGATATTATCGAGATATTTGAATTATATAAAATATGTAATTTTGCTCGCTTTTTGTGGCTGATGGCTTCGCTTTTGCGGCGTGTGAGTGCGGCGAAAATACTTGGCGCGTTCTGCAAACGCTTCGGGAACTGGCGTCGACGATTCACGGATTCATGGCCACGGACCTGGTCACAGGTCGGCGAGTTTGCCGAAGAAGCTGTTCAACAACGAGAACGAGCGGCTGGAAGCTGCAGAGCGAGCGAATGATGCCGGACCCGTCCGAGCTCGAGCGGCAAGAGCCCGCAGACGCGGTGGTGTCCTTCCTCCTCGTGTTGGCCGCGACGCTGACGTGATCGCGACAGCTTCAGCCCTGCTGCACGTCGTGGTAAGTCGCCTGTGCGGGAGTGTCGCCGCTCGCCTGCCTCGCGTCGGAGCCGAAGTAGAAGCCGCGGTGAACGGCGACACCACCGGCCAGGCCGCCCTGGGGGTCGGAGCAGAAGCCGAGGCCTCAGTCGGAGAAGGCGGCACAGCCCCAGTCAAAGCACGGCTTTAAGACCAGCGATAACGAAGGCGATTGGCGTTGGGAGCTGCCCGAGTAGTGCCAATGAGCGGCAGGCAACTGAGACATCGAGTGTGGGAAGGATGCTACACCGTGAAAAGCACGATTTGGTCGAATCATTTTTCGGTTTACAGAGAGGATTGGGGAGGTAATCGCGATTTCACACACACGAACTCATCCAAACCGGGGCTCATGCACGTACACGCAAATTTATGCCAGCCGGTGACCGCAGTTGCCGCAGAAGTGGTACGCAGCCGGGTTTTGGCGACCACAAGTCGCGCAGCGGCCTTGGTGCTCGACTTCGCTAGGGGTAAGGCCAGCGTCGTGAGAACTCTGCTGCGTCCCTGGGATCAGACTCGACATGAGCTCCACAAGCTCCGCGGCGGTTGGGCGCTGCGCTGGGTCGTTGTCGAGCATGCGTGACACGAGCTCCCACTCCTGGTCTGTGAATCCGTCCGGCCGCTCGACTGGATCACGTCTCATCTTGGAACCAATGAGCTCTTCCTCGCTCATGGTGTTAAACGGTAGCTCCTTGGTGACGGCCTCGATGATGCAGAGACCAAGGGAGTACACGTCCATCTTGAAGTAGTCGATGAAAAACCAAGTGTCAGTGAGCGCCTCCGGGGCCTTCCAGCGAGCCGGTGTATCTCTGGGGCGTTCGCTCAGGGGGACGGACACGGATCTGGACTCGTCGCGGATGACAGCTAGCCCCAAGTCGCTAAGCTTGACGACGCCGTCCTCCGTCAGCAGGATGTTCCGGCCCTTGAGCCCTCCATGTTGGATGTGTTTTGCGTGCAGGAAGGCCAGTCCTACCGCCGCCTGGCGGAACTTGTCCCATAGCAGCTCGCGGTTGGTCTTGTCCTTGAAAAAGGTGGACAAGTTTCCTCCCCTCGCGAGCTCACACACAAAGAACTTCTTCCTGGAAATGAGGTTTGCGCCGTACATCTCGAGGATGTGCGGGTGGTAAACCTTGACAAGGCGCGGAGCTCCCGCGAGAGCGCCTCAGTATCGTCGCCCGTGTCGTACAAGATCTTGACCGCCACGTCCTCGCGCCACGCGCCATCAATGAGGCAGGTACCGGGGTAGACCACCCCAAAGGAGCCGTCGGCGAACGCCACCTGCCAGTCGAACGCGATGTCTTCCTTCGGGATGTACCGGGAGTCAATTTCACCAGGCTCGAGAGTCTCATCAGCCTCAACCAGCATCCGAAGAGTCCTCTCCATTAGTGAGGGTATTTCCGGCGATAAGTCCACGTTGAATTGCTCTGGGAGATCGTCCTGCACTTGTTCTTGGCGAGCTCGCAGCTCCTTCTTGATGATGGCGAGGAACTCTTTGACCTTGACCGGGTCGTTGCCCAGTTGGGCTAGAAGCCGCTCGGCTGTGAACGTTTCGGCCTCATCGCATAGCCATTGCTCCTGCTCGATGCGGTCTGCAACGAACTTATCACGTCACGCGCTCGATAGCTCCGGGTCTTCATCCAGCCCGAGGTTGCCGTAGATCGCGCTGATGCGCGAGTGCGCTCGATAGACCTGCTCCACAAGACGGTGGCTCGTCGCGATCCAGCAGAGCATCCGAGGGTAGTGAGCTTGCCAGGCTATCGTCAGGCGGTAGTCGGCGACCGCCTCCGCAAAGTCCGCTTGGACTGGTTGGCGATGCGAGGCATCCAATCCAGCCAACACGACGCGCAGCGCATCGAAGCGCTCGATGGGGCGCGCACAGAGCGACCGGCTGCCCTGTAGACGATCGAGAAGGTTGTGAATGCGATCGAGAACTTGCTGGGACCTGGTTGAGTCGAACTCTGGTTGATGCTCGCGGGTGCTCGACATTGGTCCGCGTGGCTACAGGGAGGAGCTGCGACTCGGGAAGTGATTCACGGCGGACCGCACCGCACTGCTCACACAAGCGAGGGGGAGGCGAGCGGTACGCCCACTTGTCAACGGCCGCGACTCGCTTCAGTCTTGTTGATTGAGGGGGTCGGCGGTCAAATTCGCGAATGCCCGCGCGCGAGAAGCACAACCACATGCAGCTCAACTCGGAGGCCTGTTCAAGTTGACGCCCAGTCCAACATCAATTTTAGGAACTATTAGAATTTGGGATTATTTATAATTGTGAAGAACATCTACAATTGCTATAAAATAAGCAACATTATCCATTTTGATGGTTATGGTTTCAATGATACTGTAACCTAAACTGCCAATATAGTGCACGGTTTTTTGTGAGTTCGGATATTCCTCATAAATCGGGCACTTCTTGCTGAATACAAAATCTGAAAAGATGGTAGAATAGATGAAAAACTAACGATCTCGGAGCATATTTTAGCGTGCCCTGAAACCTAAAATCCATCACAAAACGACCGGACAAAAGAAGAGAACCAAACAGGTGCATTTTTAGGGGTGCCAGTTTAGTGCACGGTGCTCACGACGACCTAAACGTCGGCT
>JAADYG010000690.1:0-17046 GCA_023338115.1 Phytopythium boreale | reverse complement strand
TTTGACGTTAGCACATGATTGAGTTTGTGCGCGCACTGGCGTTTGTGTTGTATTCATAAAGGTGCTGCACGAGGGCGCCTAGAGTCCAGTATATTGTATGAGCGCGCACACACATGTAAGCAAAAGAACAAGTAGTAAACGTGCTTGAGCTGACACGCTGCGTACATTAAGAAGTTAGCATGCGCACAGTCATGCACGAGTGCACTGCACGACTTCCTGTTGGCACAGTATTAGAACGAAGTATGCGTGCGCGGTGTTCGCGCCTTGGGAATTTCGCACTGCCTGTTTACGCTTGCATAACTTCGTGAATGGTACTGCATGCACGAGTAATGGACGTCGCACGTGAGCGCATGCACCTAGCGGCGCGTAGAGATGTTCTCTCAGTTAGATTAGGGCTATACGCACGCACAAGGTGACTCGGACGCTACGCATTTACTGAATTGTGCATGCACACGCCCTGCGTTAAGCAGTTGGTACAATCCATGACACGAATGAACGATGCGTGAGAGGTTGCTTATTTTGCACGCGCCCCATCGGTCGCGTTGGTAGTGGCTTGCAGCCAAGCGCAGCGAGGTGATCACCACGGAGAGCTAGTAAAAACGTTAGAAACGTTAGAAACGTTAGAGCCGACCTTATCTCAGCGTCGAACCTCTGGACGATAGGACAAATATCCAGAGCTTCCCCGGGCAACGCACGGCATTAGTTTTTATATAATCACGGTTTCGGCTTATAGTTCTTTTGATAACGTATGATAATGCAAGAAATGATTTAGAATGAGTGCCGCCCGCCTGGCTCTTCTACGCGCGCAAGTTTCCTCCACCCCCCTCACCCGACCCTTGCCCGCCTTGCGACACACGACAGTACCGCGACTTTGCACAAAAGTACGGATCGACTATCTATATCTACAGTTTGCGTTCGATAAAGTCCGACCTGCTCCGGTGATGCAGGATTTTTTCTGTGGCTCCTGATAAATCGCCACACGATTGGTCAATATTTTATCTTCATCTTTTCAACCAATCACGTACCGTTATTTCACCAATCAGAACGGCGAGTGCGCAAACCGCCGTTGCGATGTCGGAGCCCCTCGCTCGCCGACGCTCGAACACTCCAACTTGCGCACCGCTCGGGGCTTCATTCATCCATTTGGAGAGCGACGGGAGACGATGCTGGACAAACAGAGCGCCGTGGCGATCGGCGTGACCGCCGGCCTGGGCGTCGGCTACCTGCTGGGCAAGACGCAGCCGCTGCTGCGCGCCGCTTCTTCCCCCGCTGCTGCCGCCGAGAAGGCGACGGCCAAGGCGACCAGCGACGATGAAGTGGAGCGCCTGATCCGGCCCAACATCCTGGCGCTCACGCCGTACCGCTGCGCGCGCGACGACTACGACCAAGGTGCCGTTCGTCCGTAGTGCGCGCGCAATTATAGATCTGGTAGTGGGAACTCAAGCACCGAGTATATGGGGCGATAGGTATCCTGCTGGACGCGAACGAGAACACGCTCGGCCCGCCGCTGGACGCGCAGCACGAGATGCGCCAGCTCGAGCTCGAGCGCTACCCGTCCCCTTACCAATCGGATCTGAAGCAAGCCATCGCCGACTTTAGGTGCGGAGTGCGAGGTGAGAGAGGAGGATATTCCCGACAGCAACTGACCGAATGCAAACCATTGTGGCGGCAGGAACGAGACCTCGGCGGAGAAGATCGCGCCGGAGAACATCTTCCTGGGCGTGGGCAGCGACGAAGCCATCGACATCATCATCCGCGTGGCCTGCACCCCGCGCGTCGACTCGATCCTCATCACCCCGCCGACCTACGGCATGTACAGCGTCTGCGCGCACATCCACGACGTGAACATCGTGTCCGCGCCGCTCCACATCGAGGCGCCCGCCGAGAACCCTAAGGGCCTCAAGGTACGGTTCAATGCTGAAAATGTTTAAAGATGTGCATCTTGGCACGACGTACTCACGTATCCCGTGCCCTCTGCTTCTTTGGTGCAGGAGAACCTGCCGCTCCCGTCGTTCCATATCAACCCGCACGAGGTACATGAAGTCGAGTAGCTTCTCTATCGAGCTATAGTTGGCAAAGCCTGGACTCAATATCGTACACATGAATTACAATTAGATCCTGGAGGCCGCGGTCAAGGAGTCGACCAAGATCATCTTCCTGTGCAGCCCCGGCAACCCGACGGCCAACGTGGTTCGCCTGCAGGACCTGGAGACGATCCTGAACTCGGAGGTGAGCTCCGCTGTGTCTGCGTCGCGACATCTGTAGCAAAAGTCCGTGCTCATGCCGACGTCTGCGTCATTGTCTGTCGCGTTCGTGCCTCTTTCCAGCTCTACAAGGGGTTTGTCGTCGTGGACGAGGCCTACATTGACTTCGCCGACACCGCGAGTCTTTGCACGCTCGTGAACAAGCAACGACGTCTGATCGTGCTGCAGACGCTGTCCAAGGGCTTCGGCCTTGCTGGCATCCGCCTGGGCTGCGCCTTTGGCGACTCGCGGCTCATCGAGATCCTGAACAGCGTCAAGGCGCCGTACAACATCAGCAAGCTCACCGAGAACGTACGTTCCAACGATGAGTAGGCATGTGAATGGTAACGAGTGCTGACCGTATCCCGCTTGCGTAGGTCGCGCGCCAGGCGTTTGGCAACATCCCGGAGCTTCGCGCGAAGGTGAACCTCGTCAAGAAGGTCCGTCACACTTTCAACAGCCCCTTCGTCAATCGAGTGCCGCTCACCTCATTCAGTTCGTGGGTACCTGACGCTTCATGTTTGTCCACGCTGTGATCAAACAGGAGAAGCGCCGCGTGATCCAGGAGCTGCAGAAGCTGTCGTTCGTGCGCGCCGTGTACGCGTCCGACTCGAACTTCGTGCTCTTTGAGGTTCGTGACTCCCGAACCGGCCTCTTGTTTCGTTTCGTCTGAGCCTGACAACCTCAAATCGTTTGCAGGTGCCGCACGCTCTGACCGTGTACAAGCAAATGGCGGACCGCGGCGTCGTGATCCGCTACCGCGGCAACCAGCACCTGCTCAAGGACTGCCTCCGCGCCACGATCGGCACCTACGAGGAGAACAACCGCATGCTGGAGCTGCTGGTGGAAGTCTCGGGCGAGCTTTAAAGTGCAGAGCAAATGTGTGCGGGCTTTGCCGATAGTTACTGGGCGATGAATCCTTAGCGACAACATGATGAGTTAGTCCAATAGCTTTACTCTCGCATGAAAACTGCTCCACTCACGCAAACCTGATCAACTTCTAAGCAAGCTCTTGGTCAGCTGCTCACTGCCGTCCGCGTCGAACGCCTTGCTGCCAAAGAGTCTGCCGCCTCGAATGGGCGACCTTGTCGCAGCAGGGCGTCGGCTCTGGGGCAACCGGCGGGTGAAATACAGCACAGAGACGGCCGGGAGGATCTCCAGGAGCGCGTAGTAGACGACCACGACGAGCCACGTGCCCCGGTCGTGCAGCTGCCGCTTTTCCGTCGACAGCAGGATCTGCAGCGCACAGCGCGACATGAAGCACGAGGTCCCGACCGACGTCATGATCGCGAGCTACGAGCGAGGTGTAGCATCGTTAGCAATGGGCTGGGCATTGACGTGAGTAACCCGCCACAGCGACTCACCTCCTTGAGTTTCCGCGAGCGAATGCGCAACTCGACGGGGACCGACCTGCTTATACATTAACCAGAGCTGGGAGTCAGTCATCAGCTGCATGCACCACGAAAGTGGGGACAGCCTCACCGGAGCTCAGTGTAGGCCTTGCGTCCAAAGTAGATGAATCCGACGGTGATGACGAGGAACATTTCCATGTTCAGGATCGCTTGGCTCCTCGTGAAAAACGCTCCTGCAAGTACGAAGCGACAGTGTCAAAGAGTGAATCCCCGTGCTCGCTCAACGCGAACGCCTGGGAACGCGGCTTGAGCACGCACGTTCATTGCGCCATATCGACGCGTAGAAGACCCAAAAGATGCCTTGGACGATCAAAACAGCCTGTCAAGCGGCAAGAGGAGCGGGGCGCGTGAGTCCACCATCCCATACGCTCGTTGCGAGAACAAGGGCGGACAAAGTGAGACCGTACCACGATGATCCAGCGGATCATGGGCTTGACGAACGACGTCAGCATCGGGATCTTGTCGACCGCGTTGTAGTAGACCTCGGCCCAGAACTGCACCAGCAGCGCATAGACGGCGAAGAAGGCCAGGATCGGCACCTGGTCGAGCACGTAGAACAGGTCGCGCTCGCCCACCGAGCACTCGGCCGTGCTGACCTTGCCGGACAGCACGCCGCACCAGTTCAGCCCGACCATGAGCAGGAACACCGAGCGTACTACCAGTGTCAGGTCGGCAGCAGCAGCACAGTCAGTTGGACAGGTTGGGTGACCATACTATCGCGAGCAAAGCGCTTGAATAGAGTCGACAGCACGCACCTAGCGTCCCAAGAAACAGGAGCAGGTGCAGCATCTTCTGCACCGTCCAGGGGCGGTACCGGCCGCAGTTCCGGACCAGCTGCACCGCCGAGAGCGCCGCCACCAGCGCGTACGCGACCGCATCGGCAACGAACGCCGCCCCGACGCTCGACTGCTCGTCCGGGTCGACGACGAAGCCCGTGGCCGCAGCTCGCATCATAAGCAGGCAGTCAGGCAGGCGTTCTTGTGTGTTTCTTTCTGAGTCGTCTTCAAAGAAAGGTGAATCAATGTTAACATCCATTCTTCGTAACAGCGTCTCCGAAAAGCTATTTCGATGGTAAAATTATTACTGTTTTGCATGCACTTTCTCTCGACTTGGCTGCGCATTGCAATTCACGAATCGCGGGTTACGATTCATTCCTATGGTCAAATTCGTAAATGTAATATCGACAACTTTTGCGAAATGTAATAAACAAAATCGGTAGGCAAACAAACGTCTTTCATAATCACAGGAGCAGCAGGAAAGACGATGGCGGCAACCGACGCGATTGCCGCCGAGGCCGAGGCCGCGGTCGACGTTGCCCGTGCCGTGACGACCGACGTGCTGCAGCTCTGGGTACTCGCTCGAGCCCTGATGGAGCAGAACCTCGTGCAGCAGGCTGCCCAGTGTCTGGAGGTAGCTCATCTGCGCTTCGCCCTGCCTTGCTACTGTTTGGCAACCATCGCTGATGACAATCGACCTGCTTGAGCAGGCGCTGTGCGCTGTGGCCGCCAAGGGCGGAGTGCAGAGCGCTGAGGAGCGCGAGGCACTGTTCTGCGCCAATGTTCTTTTAGCGGAGGTGTATCTGGTCGCGTGCAGCAACGCGCGCAAGTCGAAGGACCGCGAGCTGTGGCGTCGACGCTTGCACTGCGCCGAGAAGTGCATCGTCAGCGTCGACTCGGCGCTGCAGCAGAGCGTAAACTGTTCAGTAAGTCTGTGGTGCTGCTCTGCTGCTGCTGGCTGGTATGGATTGATTGCTGATCTACTGCGATCGAACGCGTGCGCTTTCCTGAAACCAGGACGAGTGGAGGCTGCGGCTGTTCAAGGCGAAGCTGCTGCTTGCTCAAACCTCCAAGGCAGAGCGGGCCGTCAAGAACCAGAAAGTGCTGGAAGTTCTATGCGAAGCGCTGCGATTCTGCTCCGAGACAAGCGGCGCCAGCGCCGACGGGGCTGCGAGCGCCGAGTTTCGCAAGTACTTTGGCATCAAGTTGAAGGCCTGCCTCGTCAAGATGTACGCGGCCACGACGACGGCTCGAGCCGCGAGTCAGGACGCCGACAGTGACCACTTCCTCACCAGCCTGCGATACCTGCGCGTCAACCTCTCCAACCATCTCGACAGGGAGTTTCTGGTAGGGCAAGCGCTCTGTTTCCACTGACACACGGAGAGCACCCTCTCTGACTGCGCTCTGATCGTCTGGCTGTCTCGTGGTGCTGCTCTGCAGCTGTGGCTGGTTGAGATTTCATGCCATGGAGTGGCGACGTCGTCTCATCTCGAGACTGTCGAAGAAGCGCAGCAACTCGTCCAGTTTGGAGACGAGCTGTTCCAGAGCGTCAGATTGGAGCGCGTAGTCTCGCCCGGTTTCCACATCTACCACCTGATTCTCCGCGGATTCTTCTTTCTTCGGTAAGAAGCGACGTGATGAACGATTGTCGCGGTGGTTTACTTGCTCACACAGCTAACTATGTTGACGTGCACATGTAGAACGGGCGATATCAAGAAGATCGCCCCTCTTCTCGACGAAATCCACGCGGTCAGCCAGCAGTCATCTGACGAAGGAGGCAACACGGCCCGAGTGCTGAAAGAGGCGTATCTGGACAGCATCGTCAATGCACTTCGACTGAACGTCGTCGCCTGCACCGACCCGTGCGAGGCATTGACGCTCTCTATGGCTGGGATTCACGCCGCACAAAGCAACCTACGGAAGTACGAAGCTCACCCCGCCGTTCGAGTTCTCCTGATCGCGACGCTGCTCGACATGCTCTACCTGCACTGCAGATTGCAGTCGTTGCAGTGCCGGTACTTTGAAATGGGGGCCAGCATTGAGCAAATGGTGGAGATCTTTGCGGCCTACAAGGCACACTTGCTCCCGACGGTTTACTATCGATTCTTCCTTGGCCGCATCCACTTGCTGATCGCCAAGGTACGTCTGCGCGCACACAATCCAACTTGTCGTCGCTGTTGACGGCTGACTTTCTTTGCGTGCACGATAGTACGCGGCAGCGATCGGGCGAGTGAAGGAGGCGTGCTCGCATCTGAACTACATCGTGGACAAGCTCCTTCCTCGCTTCGGCGCCGACAGCGACCTGTACCCCGACGTTTACCTGGGCATTTGGGTGGGCACGCTTGAAGTCGGAACGTACTGCAGTCCTTCCAGTGTCGTCACCGAAGCGACCGAGGTACAGGAGGACGACAACTCGCCGACGCCCGTCCCAATCAAGCAGATCTACCCGAACAAGGTGCTTTTGGAGTGGAGCGCGCGAGTCCTCGAGCGCAAGAAGCTGCGCGAACTCGTCTACGGGTGCTGCAACGTCGAGCTGCGTGCGAAGGTAAGTCGTCAACCTGCGTTAACGAGTCATTGCTTCATATTTATTCCGACTCATGCTTTGGATTGCTTATTGATTGCAGTACGACTTGGCGCTCTCGAAGTGGCTGTGGGCGACGCAAGAGCTGGCAGGCATTTCATTGTCGGCAGCCAACGCACCCGACGGCCGCCAGCCTTTGACAGCACACGGCAGCCTCGAGGCGCTCCGTCCCACGATGCTGTCGCTTCTCCGCGATACGCTCGAACGAACGAGCAAGCACGTGAACTGCTGCGAGATGGCGGCGGAAGTCATGGCGCTCTTCGGTCCGAAGCTGATCGGTCTGGGGAGAGTGGACAATGGCGAGGAGACGCTCAAGAACGCGATTCGCCTCGGTCTGCACAGCAAGAACGTGTTGCTGCAGACGCGTCTGCTCGTCGACATCTTCCAGCTCTACAGGCAGAAGCAGCACGTCCAGGCGCAGGCAGCGACGGCGACCAAGTTCGAGAAGAAGATGGCGGTGCTGACCCGCCGGGTGGCCGCGGCGCAGGCGGAGTCCACGACGAACGCCGCCATCCTGCGCTGGACGAGCGGAGCGGCCGCCAAGTCGGAGGGTGCGGTCGTCAAATGAGTCGTCGCCGGTTTTGATTTGACCCCCGCCCATTGTCGTGCGCGTGCCTTGAAGAAGAACGCAACGTTGGTTTGCTTTGCTATTTCATGGGCGGGGACGGCGATATTTATTTTGAAATAACACGTAATGGCGCGTTCGCCGAGCTAGAGTAGAGCGGCTGCAATGCATCGCGGGCGGACGGGTGTGAGTGTCGATGGACGGCTTCCGCTCGCCATCATGACGCATGCACGTCACTTCGCGCGTTTACAAGCGAGCCAGCGCGCCGGCCGTGTGCTTGGCCGCCTGCGCCATGGGCACGCCCTGCTCCTTCATCGCGTTCGCGCACGTCGATCCCGCTGCTTCTGCCTACAGTACGCAGAGGCGGCAACATACACACGCACCGCCATGACCCGTCAGCACCAGCGCGCCCACACGGAAAGCGGTGGAGATCCATCGATATAACACAGCAAGCAGCGACGACAAGACGCCGACGCACCATGAAGCGCAGCTCGTTCTGGAATGACACGGCGAAGTTGCCGACGAACAGGTCGGCCACGCGCTCGATCACGCGGTAGAACTCCTCCTTCATCTCGGCGGCAGCGCGCGCTTGAACAATGGGCAGGTCACCGGCGGAAATAAACCGCGCGCTTCTTGCCTTTTGGTGACGTCGACAGCTTCTTCGATCCTGTCCGCACCGTAATGTCCCGTATAGAGGCCCATGCCCTAAAACGGTACAATGTGCCAGGTAGCCATCTCGCGGAGCATCTTGAGGTTTTTCATGCTGTCGCAAACAACGGGAGCAGGGTCATATGAATCTCACTATTGGATTCTGATCTCCCTCTTCCGCCCCCAAGGTTTTTCTGGGGCGACCCGCCCAGGAAACTGCCACTTTGCAACCCGGTGGCGCGTACCCGTAGGGCCTTTCCGGTACACGCAGCACAGTAGGCCCGCACCTTGAAGAAATGCGCGCTTCTTCTCCGCTTTGCTGGCTCCCGACGACCGACCGCCAGCCTCTTCAGCACTAGCTTCCGTAATAGTAGCGGCGTTCTCCCTCCACCCCCGCGTCAGCCTGCGCTCCAGCCCGCCGGCGTCACGCGCGCTGTCGACCGATCCCTGAACGACTGCGGTCTCGGCCCCCCGCCGCCCCCAGTTATGCGGAACGAGTACGTTGCTTGTTTCCTCGCTTGATATTTTCTGCCTTTCCCGCCCGTTGGCGCCGCTCGTCCGCTCGTCGGTCGCTCGGTCTATCTTTATACACCGGGCGCTATCGGGGGAGGAGGGGGTGTCGCGGCGGGTGTGAGACGCGTCGCTGGTTCTTCGTTCCTTTTCGCCCGATCGTCCCGCGGTGCTGGGAGGTTCAAGCGGGGAAAAAGACCAGTGACACGACGCGCCAACCGCCGCGTTCGGGACGCTCACTGATCCGTCCACGTGAGGAGACCGGCCGGCTAATTTGGTGCGCTTATTCTGTGTTTTGCCCGCTTTCGGTGCGGCGATTGGTGCTCGCTCGCCATGCGCGCGCAAAGCAGGCGGACGCTGTGCGTCGAGGTCGTCGGCGCGCGCAACCTCGAGAGCCATGCGTCGGTGGACGCCTACTGCGTGGTTCAGCTCTGCCCGGCGCGCGCGAGCGACAGCCGGCACGAGAGCCCCGAGCACGAGGACGCGCCCAGTCTGTCGCGCGCCTTCCGCTCCCCGACCATCACGGCGACCGCGAACCCCGCATGGCGCTTCGCCGCCGAGTTCGTGTCGCCCGAGGCGCCCGCGCAGGCGCGGCTGAGCGTCAAGCTCTTCAGCGAGAAGAACTTCTTCTTTGACATGTTCCCCAAGACGCCGAACGGCATCCCAGACGTCGACGTGGACCAGCCAGACGCGAGTCCTCGACTCTCGGAAGGATACATCCTGGACGCGTTCTCGGGGCCGAGCGCGGGCTTAACCAGCGACCTTTACGTAGACAAACGCGAGGACCCGGCGCTGCGAAAGCGGCGGCGTCCGAAGAAGCTCAGCGACGATTTCGCCACGGCCGGCAGCGATAGCGACGACGTCCTGACACATTCCGAAGACGACGAAGACGAGTACGAGGAGTCCCCGTCGCCGGTGAGCGGCAGCTTGACAGACGAGGGAGACCTGCACAGGAGCGACGATGGCGCGTACGAGAGCAAAGAAGCCTGTGTCCCGTATCGAAGCGACGACGCGGCCATCGGCACGGTCGAGATCAACGCGGCGCTACTGTGCAGGCCTTCTCGCGCGGCCACTGACGGCTGGTACCTTCTTCGCGGCGTCAACTCGGGCGAAGTGCGTGTACGCACCATTTGGCTGGACGATTGCAGGGAATCGCTCACCAGAAAGGAGCGGGAGGCGTTGTTCGCGCAACACCTACCGATCGATGTCCCGATGCGCGATCAGTACGGCTTTGCGATCCCGGAACAGTCGCGAAAGGAGTGGGCACACCTGAGGTCGTACCACGATTGCAGAGAGCGGCGCCGTGTCGAGGAGTGGACGGCCGAATTCGGCGACGAGTTTCCGGATGTGATCCCGCGTGAAGAGAGGTGCGAGTCGCGCAGCCGTGTGTACGATAAGGTGTTGCAGCTCACTCGGGGAGGGATCCCGCGCTTCTGGCGCCAGCGCGTGTATATGAGCGTGTCAGGTGAGTGGCCCACCCACTACGACTGCGTTCGCTACTGCGATATATATGGGTCTCTGATCCTCTCTTATTGTGATTAGGAGCGCGCGAGAAGCAGCTTGCAGCTGGACCAGACTACTACTCGTCGTTGGTTGAGCAAGCGGAGGGACAAGATACCGTGACCTTTCGTCAGATTGAGCTAGACATTGATCGCACGTTCGGACACTCGGGCACGACGATCTGCACGGAGAGTGGCCGTGCTCAATTGCGGCGGATCCTGCGCGCGTATTCGCTGAGGAACCCGGACGTTGGCTACTGCCAGGTACGCTCGTCGTGTGACTGATGTTGTGTACTTGTGTTGCTGACGCCAATGCTACTTGTGTCTGCGGTTGTGCAGGGCTTGAACTTTATCGTTGGGTTCCTGACGCTTATCGTCGACGAGGAAGCAGTCTTTTGGCTCCTGATCGCCATCTGTGAAGACTTGTTCCCGGGTTACTACACGCCTGCCATGGCGGACATCCAGACGGACATGCAGGTTCTGAAGCAGCTGATCGCTGAAGAGCTGCCGAGTCTGGACGAGTTTACGGACGACGTCGGGCTACCTCTCGAGCTGCTCGGGTCGCAGGTAAGCCGATATCGTACCGACAACATCCTGTCTAGCTTGATGGGCTCGCTTTGACTGACATGAACGCTTGCCTTCGTCAACGTTGCAGTGGCTGCTGTGTCTATTCACGACGACGTTCCCGGGCGAGACGGTGTTCCGCATCTTCGACTGCATCTTCACGGAAGGCTCTCACTTCGTTTTCCCCGTGATCATAGCGCATTTGCGCCGGCTGGAGCCGCTGCTGCTCGAGCTCGACGACTTTCATACAGTGCTGTCGACCATCAAGGAAACGGAGAACGCGTGCCTCGACGGGGACGATTTCGTCGCCGCTGTATCGCGGGAGGCCGAGCACATCCAGAGCGATCGCATTCAGTCTCTGCGCGAGAAGCACCGCGACATCGTGCGCGACGAGCGGCAGCGCGCCGAGCGAGTGCGCGCGCTCAACCAGCAGCTCGCGATCGCGTACGAGATCCCAGCGTTCTCGCCGTACGCGTCGAGCTTGCTGCGGTTCTACGAAGAGGCCGAGGGCTCGTCGCGCTCCGATGTCGCCTTCATCCTGACGCTGCTGTGCCACGGGCTCGTGTGGATCGCCGAGCGCTCCAAGAACTGGACGCGGTGAAGTCGAACGCGTCGTTGCCGAGACCAGGAACTGTGCATTACCGAGAGGCCGCGCAGGCGGGCGGCGGACCAAGCGCCCATGCGATGGCCGCATACATGTGTGCTTGTCGAGTGTAGCTAGTTAGCCGTCGACGTCGTTGTGCTTCCTATTTAAATTCATCAGCGCGCCATCCTTCGTCTCAATGTCTTGACTCTCTCTGAGCTTGGACGACATGCGCATGAGCGCGTTCGTACTAACTGAGAATATTTATTAGAAGCAGAATGACGCGCGATCCTTCCTATACAATGATGACCACGCGCGGAAAGCAGAAGGTCGTCATCCCCCATTACTCCCCAACCACCTACGCGAGGCTGTCCTACTTGCCGCCGCGCTTCCCGGCAGGCTTCTTGGCTCCCTTGGCGCTGCTGCTGCTGGGCGCGGCCTTGCGCTTCTTGCTGGCGCCGGGCGGCGACGACAGCACTGTGAAGAAGCTGTCGAGTCGCTTCTGCGCCTGCGTACCCTTGGACTTCTTGAGCCGCGCGATCGCCGACTTGACGCGCTCCGCCCCAAACCCGTGCTTGTCGACGAGGAACGCCAGCAGCGCATCCTCGTCCGGGTCGCGCCACTTGATCTCGACCTCGTCCGGCGACGCGACCTCGGGCTGCAGGAACATCTCGCGCGCGCCCTTATACACGGGCGCCTCGCCCAGCCAGTCGTCCGGGATGACGACGCCCTTGGCGTTCGCCTTCTGCAGCGCCTCGAGGAAGTTCTCGATCGTCTTGTGCTCCTTGATGCCCGCGAACGCCTTCTTGGGACCCACGCCACGGATTGTGTCGCAGTAGTCGCAGCCGCACAGGATGCACAGGTCCACGAACTGCTCGTGCGTGAGTCCGAGCTCCTCCAGCGCGCGGTCGAGCTTGACCTCGAGGATGGGGATCTTCTTGGACGGGGCGACCGTCAGGCGACGGTAAAGCACGGGCGAGCCGAACGTGAGCGCGTCCATGTCTTCCGTGCCCGCGGCGAAGATCTTGCCGCTCTTGGCGAGCGTCGCGCACGTGGCCTCGGCCTCGCACGGCGCGTTGACAATGGGCACGCCCATGAGCTGGAGCAGCTCCTTACAGTCCTCGTTGTGCTGCGGGGTGGCGCGCACCAGCCGCTTGTTGAAGCGCTCAATGTCCTCCGTGTTGCCGGCTTCGGTGGCTTCCTCAAGCGCCTTCTGTGCCGTTGCGCGGCGATCGCTGCGCTTGGCCAGCTCGCCGCTCTTGAGCGTGGGCGGCTTGCCGTCGAACACGTACACGGGCTTGAGCCCGTTCTCCATGATGCGGATCGTGCGCGAGAACATGCCCTGCAGGTGCGACGTGACGTTGCCGTCCGCGTTCGTGAGCGCCTGCGTCGGCCCGCCGCCGCTCTCGCTCGCGCGGATCGCGATCAGGAACTGGTACAGCGCCATACTCGCGTCGATGGCCACGGCGCGGCCCGCCAGCTGCGACATCTGCTGCACCTCGCGGATACACGACGGCGCCTCGTCCTGCAGCAGCTTCATCAGGCCCTTGATCCCCATGGTGGCGTGCTGGGCGTGTTGTATCGAGCTGGCAAGGCGTTGGGATGGCAATTGGAGCCACCGCAACAGTGCGGGAGTTTAGTTGGCTCGGAAACGTCTTCTCGAGAAATTCCCGCCAAAAATACGACGAGGGACCGTTTTCACGTATCCCTTGTTGTACTGTATTGAACGAGGGACAACGACAGTTCTGATCCGACATATGTCGAATATTCAATATGTCGAGAGGGACGGATGCATCCGACGAAAGGTGAACAAGAGACGGGGGCGTGTTTACCCGGGATTCCATTGACGCCGACGCGACCCATAATCAGCGCTGCGCAGCCGACGTCACAGCATGTGAGCCTTACAGTGAGGGGTATCCATAAGTGATGCGGTGACTGCCGGCCAACACCAGATATTGGCCTCGTTTTATGGTCTCTGGGTAGGACCGTGGTGGACGACACGTTGCTTACGGGACGGTAGGTGGCAAAAGCTGCATGGGTATTGGTGGGCGGATGAAGCGTACGTACAGACAGGATCTTACTGTTAAACGACACTCCTCGTACAGTAACAGCATTCTCCAGTCCAACTAAAAGCTGCCGCATGTCGAGTGCAGCGAGGACGCAGACCGTGGAGAGGACACAGACTCCGTGGCGTTTGTACATTTTTTACAGTAGGTATCGCCCTTTGAAAAGCTATTCGAATCGAGCTGTGTCTGGTGAAGCCAACCAGGGCGCATGCACGCATTTGCACCATGCAGCCATGTGGGTCGCTTTTGCCCTTGTTTGACACGCTGAGTATTCGACCAATCATCACGTATCCAACGCCCAACGAGCCAATCACATGGCAGAACGGCTGGCCAGCCACGCCGCCGTGGCTGCACGCTCAACTTGCGGTTGCGTCAAACCGCTCCGTACGCTCCCACATATGTTCGCCCCTTTTCCGCCGCTGGCCATGTGTTGATTAGCTGCTCTGCACGCTCACTCTACTCCACATACTTCAACATGTTCCAGCCCCTTCTGCCGCGCCCAACACATTTGTGCACTGATTTAACACTCAAAGTCGCGCGAAGGTCGCGCGAACGAGCAGATCAGGTGCAACAGCCTATCTTTCCATCCAAAGGGTACACTCCCCCCCCTCATTTGTCGGCCGCGCATTCCGCTTCTGGCCGCTCATTTCCGGATTTGCCGCCTCCAGCGCCAAGCCCCGCTTTCTCCATCGCCCCTCCCTCTTCTTCTTCCTCTTTATCACCAGTCAACCATGAGCGAGCTGCCCAAGCTGACGGAGCTGTTCATCGACGGCAAGTGGGTCGCGCCCGTGCGCGGCAAGTACATGGACGTGATCAGCCCGACGACCGAGGAGGTGGTGCAGCAGGTCGCGAGCGGCACCAAGGAGGACATTGACCTGGCCGTCGCGGCCGCCACGCGCGCGTTCGAGACCTGGGGCGCCACCACGGGCAAGGAGCGCGCCGTGTACCTGCGCGCCATGGCGGCCGAGGTCGAGAAGAAGCTGGACGCGCTCGGCCGCCTCGAGACGATCGACAACGGCAAGCCGCTGGCCGAGTCGGTCTGGGACATGGAGGATGTCGCCGGCTGCTTCCAGTACTACGCCGACCTAGCCGAGAAGCTCGATGGGCGCCAGTACGAGGCCGTCGAGCTGCCGCACGAGGACTTCAAGGGCCAGCTGCGCTACGAGCCCGTCGGCGTCGTGGGCGCCATCGTGCCCTGGAACTACCCGGCGCTCATGGCGCTGTGGAAGATCGCGCCGGCACTCGCGGCGGGTTGCACCATGGTGCTCAAGCCCTCGGAGATTACGCCGCTGACGGCGCTGCAGCTTGCGCAGATCGCGCAGGACGTCGGCCTGCCCGCGGGTGTGCTGAACGTGGTCAACGGCCTAGGCGTTGACGCCGGCGCGCCGCTCGTGGAGCACCCGGATGTGCACAAGGTGGCGTTCACGGGCAGCGTGCCCACTGGCCGGCGCATCATGGAGACGGCGGCCGCCGACATCAAGAACATCTCGCTCGAGCTCGGCGGCAAGTCGCCCGCGATCGTGTTCGACGCGACGCACATTGAGCGCACGGTCGAGTGGGTCATGTTCGGCTGCTTCTGGACCAACGGCCAGATCTGCAGCTCCACGTCGCGGCTGCTCGTCCAGGAGGACATTGCCGACGCGTTTATCGCCAAGCTCGTGGAGGAGACGCAGAAGATGGTTGTGGGCGACCCGCTCGACAAGGACACGAACGTCGGCCCGCTCGTTAGCCGCGTGCAGCAGCAGAAGGTGCTGGGCTACATCACGAGCGCCAAGGAGGAAGGCGCGACGATCGCGGGCCAGGCCAGCCCGGCGACTGTCGACAAGCACGATAAGGGCTTCTTCGTGCACCCGACCGTGATCACGGGCGTCAAGCCGAGCATGCGCGTGTGGAAGGAGGAGATCTTCGGCCCCGTACTGTCCGTCATGACGTTCAAGACGGAGGAGGAGGCCATCGCGCTGTCCAACGACTGCGAGTTCGGCCTCGCCGCCGCCGTGTTCGCACAGGACCACGACCAGCTGCTGCGCGTCACCAAGGCGCTGCGCGCGGGCATCGTGTGGAACAACTGCTCGCAGCCGTGCTTCGTTCAGCTGCCGTGGGGCGGCTTCAAGAAGAGCGGCATCGGCCGCGAGCTCGGTCCCTTCGGGCTCAACGCGTACCTCGAGCCCAAGCAGATCTGCACTTACATCGCCGACAAGCCCTTCGGCTGGTACCTCAAGGCCTAGGCCTACAAGTGCTTGAGCGCTCGTGACTGCGAGGTGGAGAGGAAGGCGTATGTGTGGTGAGCAGGTTGTAGGGACGAGCGAGTTGTGAATAGTTGCAAGAAATGAAAATCATCCAGCAAACAATTGAGAAAGTGATTCAGTGGGCTAGTGTTTGTTTTGGTTTTGGTTTAATTGATCGTCTCAAGCTCACATGCAATGCGTCTCACTAGTGCGCAGTTGCACCTTCGTTGTGCTGATAAATATGGTGGAAATACGGTAAGTAGGCGTCGTCATCGTCGCCACTGTGGCTAGTGACGGCATGGAGATCGGTTGAAGCGAGCCGCCGCCGCGGTGGCGCGGGCCGCGCGGATCGCCGCAATGCGCGCGCGGTTCGTCTCGCGCTGCGCCACGAAGCGCGCGTCCTGCTCGTAGCCAAACACGCGCGCAGTCACACCACGGACAGTGGCTGGCTGACGGGTGACTGGCTGACGGGTGGCCGCCTGCTGAGCTGCAATAGCGGCGACGGTGGCGGCGGCGCGAGCGATCTCTTCCGCGCGACGCTGTTGCTGCTGCTGCTCGAGTCGCTGGCGACGAGCCAGTCCAGCCTGGCGCGCGGCCTGGTAGCGCTCGCTGGCGGCGTAGTTCATGAACCGAGCGTCGGCGGTGGGCGCCGTCCAGCCAGCAGTGCGACGCGCGGGCCGGCGACGGTCGCTGGATGTGGTGGCGGAGGTGCTCGTGGGGCTGTTGTTGTCGGTAGTCGAGACGGTGGCGTCGGCGGGCACGGACACGGAGACGGAGTCGGCGCTTGGCGCGGCGTCGGCGGCGCGCGCGACGACCTTGGGCTCGCTCGCGTCCGTACTGGCAGTAATGAGTGCGGTCGGGACGCTCGAGCCCTCGGTCGTCAGCGGCAGCGGCAGCGACAGCACTATATTCACGTCGTTCTGCTCCATGGCGCAGCGCTCCGTCTCGCGCTCTTCAGGCGCCGCCTGCTGATTGTCCAGCGCATCGGCGGCGGGCTCCATGTCGCACTCGGTCTCCGACTCGCTCGATTCGCTCAGCGCTTCATCTTCTTCCTCTTCTTCCTCTTCTTCCTCTTCTTCGTCGTCTTCGTCGTCTTCGTCGTCTTCCTCGACTTCCTCGTCGCTGCTAGCCGCGGTCGAGACGTCGCTGGCCATCGACGGGGGCGCGGTCGAGAAGGCCGTCATGGGCGTCTGCGCTTGCGTGGTCGGCTTGATGACGATGACGGGAAGAGATGCCGCCGGCTTGGGGTGGTGGCGTCTGGCCAGGATGGCGCAGGCGGCGCCCGACTCGAACAGCTCGGCGAGCGCGGGGACGGAGCGCTCGGCGCCGGAGCCGATCGCGTTGGCGCGCAGACCGCGGGCGGTGGTGGAGGCG
>JAADYG010000069.1:0-71448 GCA_023338115.1 Phytopythium boreale | reverse complement strand
TCCCCCACCAGTTGTTGGTCGGCACGGCGCGGTTGGCGACGGTCGCCGGGTCGACGTTCTTTGGCGGGCATAGGTTGTTCATGGCGTCGGTGGACTGAATGAGATCGCCTGGCGGCGCGTCAGCTCCGAAAGAGGTGGACTCGAACGCCGACGTGTTGTTGAGCTGGGTAGCAGGGACCGATTGACTTCCTGACGACGGTGACGCGGCCGCCGCAGACATCGACCAATCGCCACTGCTGTCTCCGACTTCAGGGCCGAACACTGCGACGACCGACCCCTCACTCCATCGGGAACTGGAGCCCGTCGAATTGTCTGGAGCCTGGACTTGCGCCTCCAGGGCGATGCAGTGTTGCAGCAACGCAGCGTACCCTAGCGCTTGGAGCAGAGTGAACTTCATTGCGGTCGACGGCTGAACACCAAGTCACTGAAGAGAAGGAAGCGGTAAGGAGTGGACTTGTGAAGCTGGCTGTAGAATGCTGAATGAGGCTGGCAGAGCGCGCCAAGGCCTCATGGCGGCTCGGAGGGAGCTGCTTGGCGACTGCAGTTCCACCGAACGGCTCCGATTGCAGTTGGTCGTGTTGAAGACCGGAGTTCAACGTCGGAATCAAGCACTATCGGTTCGGTCGCGCCGTGCTGGCTGCTTTGTCGCATTGCGTCCGACAGCACGGCGGCTGCTGTTTCGTCCGAATTAAAGGAACCGCACGCGCTCGGCCGCGGTTTAAACAACGCCTCCATGTCTTCTTCGCCTATCGATTGGATCAGAACAGCGGGTTCCGTCGCCGAAGGCGCATGTTGAGCAGGGAATGCGTGTCTTTGCGCTTTGGACCGACGCCTCGCTATCGCTTTCGTCCAACAGCATCGCAAAAGGGTGTTGAACATCGAAGGACTGCGCCTCGGGAGCGTTCGACGAGACGATACAGTCGCTCCATCCGTGTTCACACCGCGCTCAGTGGGCCGCTTTTGGTGACCAAACCGTGTCGGCATCGGGAACCGCGGCGTGGAACCAATCCTTCGCTGCTGCATCGCCGCAGGCTTTGGTCACTCGAGGCGTGCGCTCTCACCAAGTTGCACTCTAAACTGCAATCTGAGAAGCTCGCGATATTGTCCACCAGCGCGCATTGCACCAGAACCGTCGAGCGATGTTTAAGGGGCGACTGCACTCGCATCGATCGGCTGCT
Organism: Phytopythium boreale; assembly: GCA_023338115.1. Lineage (NCBI taxonomy): Eukaryota > Oomycota > Peronosporomycetes > Pythiales > Pythiaceae > Phytopythium > Phytopythium boreale. Next base: position 70,270 of record JAADYG010000069.1, on the reverse strand, counting down.
GCGGGTGCATTCCCCATACTTCAAGGGCAAATTGAACATGCCAAGCCACACCAGTTGCCCTTGAGAAAGCACATTTACCATGAGAAAGCGTTTCTGATGCGTCCATTCGCCCGCTCTAGTTCAAGCCGGGCCTGCCCGCTCTACACCCACGAGAACCGCTCGTTGGCCAGCCAAATCGGAAGGTCGTTGGGGTCGTTGGACCCGGCGAAGGCGATGGCGCTCGAGCACGACATCTCGCGCGGGCCATGCACAACTTCAAGCTGGCGGAGCACTCCGTCGGCCTTCAGAGCCTCTGGCGGGTTCCAGATCGCGATCTTGCGCAGCTTGAACGCGCGCGCTTCTTGCAACGCGGCCTGCAGCAGTTTAACAGCAACATCTTCATCTTCGAAACTCGCGCGAACGATGTAGAGCGTCGACTCCTTGAGGTTGTGGCACCAGACCAGGAGCCCGTCCGAGTCGCACAGGCGCACGCCGCACTGCTTTGGGAGCTCAGTGTGCCCATGGGCTCGAGCGTAGACCACTCCGACCGCGAACTGCCACTCGACCGAGTCGCGCGTCGGTAGGATCGCGAACGCCTCTTGCCCGTCGTATTGCTCGCCACTGAGCTGATCCACGATCCGCTGGTTGTCAGACGCGAGCAACTCGTCCAGCTTGTCGTCCAGGAAGAGCTCCTCGTGCTGCTGCACACCGGTTTGGGCGACCAGATCGTTGCGCGGTTGGTCCACGTCGAGCGTAGCGATGGTCGACGGGTAGAGCCGCCACCCGAGCCGGTCGTAGTACTCCGGCCCGATGATGGAGTAGAGCCCCGACACGAGAGCCCCGGGCTGCTGCCGCAAGCGCTCGCGCACCAGCGAGAGGAAGAAGGACGCGAGTCCCTGCTTGCGCGACTCCGGGCGCGTGAACACCGAGCCGACCTGGAATGCGAATCCGCGCGCGACCTCGCCCGACCGCTTCCGGAACGCGCAGTCGAAGCGGTGCGTCTTGCACAGACAGTGGAAGACCGTCTGGCCGGCCACCAGACCCGCGTCGTCGTCCGACTCGCAGTCGTCGCCCGGGTTCCTGTCCACGAGCGCCCAGTACATGGACCCGTGCTGCGCGAACGGCGTCTCGCGCTGGATGCGCTCCTTCTCCTGGTACTGCGCCAGGTCGAGCCCGAGCAGCCCCGGCGCGCCCCACTGCGCGTGGTCGGCCTTCTTGCTCTTGACCAGCAGCTCCTCGCGCCTGAGCCGCACGAGGCGGAACCGGTCGGCCAGCGCCATGGCGTTCGGGAAGCTACAGTGCCGCTGAGTTTTGCAGAGGGAGAGCGCGATTTGCGGATTGACGGCGACGTCGCCGGAACAGAGCGGCGTCGTCAGTGATGAGTGTGTCAAGCCGGACAAGTGCATTTGATTTGCATGGAATATGGTACCATGTACCTGTCGTGATGTGGTGTGGTCCACTTGGATGTTGAAGATGCTGGCAATATGGCTCTGGTAGAGTATTACCTATACCAGCAGTAAGAGATGGCAGCGTACGTCATCGCGCGAAGTTGGTGGTGGGTCATCGCGCCGGGCGTGTGTTTCACATTATCCTCTCAGGTTGGACTCTTTGATGTTGTTGTTGTTGTTGTTGTTGCATTTCTCCAGGCAGTTGACTTGGGTGGCGCGACGCGGAGCGCATGGCCGCAATGCCGCCGATGCGCTTAGAAGAGGCCGACCTCCTTCTTCTTGGCCTGCTGCTTCCACTTGGGGAGCGCGTTGTACTCGGCCTTGGTGAAACCCATGACGGTCGAGAACTCGGCGTCCGACAGGTACGTCTACACACCACAAACGAACACAGGCGTTAGCTCAAGCTACAGCAGCACGCTTGCGGCGCCGCGGAGGAGTCGGCGCCACGCACCTCTTTCAACGTGATGTCGATGCCGTCAACGCCAGCGACGAGCTCGTTGTACGTGTACGTCTGGCTGCTGCCGCCCGCCGACGCCTTGGCAGGAGCCGGCGTCGGAGCCGGAGGAGGTGACGCAGCGGTCTTGGCCGGGGCAGCCGGAGTCGAAGCAGGGGCAGCAGCCGGAGCAGGGGCAGCAGCCGGAGCAGGGGTAGCAGCCGGGTTGGCGGCCGGAGCGCGGAAGGCCTCGCTCGAAAACGTGCCGGGCGCATCCTTGGGCGCGTTCTTCTCCTTCTCCTCCTTCAGCTTCTTCAGCCGCGCCTCGTACGGGTCCACGAACTCATTCTTGGAGAAGAGCTCGCTGTCCCACGCCAGGAAGTTGGACGTGAACATGGGCGGCTCGTGATTGCAGTGCACCGTGACGACTGGCGTGCCGTCCTCGCGACCGTCGCTCTTGGCCAGCTGCAGGTAGTTGTCAGCCAGCGCCTCAGCCTCACGCTTCTCCGATTCGTTGGCGCCAGTGCCAATCCAAACGTACAGCGACGTGTACGTGTCAAGCAGGAACACATCGTCCACGTTGAGGTCGTCCTGCGCGAAGTCGAAGATCTCGTGCGCGTCGAAGTAGCCGTACGCGTTGGAGCAGTGGAACAGGCGCGGCTGGTGCGGCAGCTCTTGCAGGTGCTTGGTCTTCGCGTAGTCACTCTTGCCGCCGAGGAACTCCCAGAACTCCTCGGGCTCCTCACCCTCCTTCACCACGACGCTCGAACGGTTCTTGGCGAGGATCGAAGCGATACTCGACGTAATCTCGCGCTCCGCGTCGCTGCTGCCCGCGCCTTCCCACTCGTAAACGGTGGCCGGGGTAGTAAGGATGAAGCAGTCGCCCGAATTCAAGCTCGCTGCGACCTCGTCAACCTGGGAGGCGACCGTGTTCTCAGGGTTCGAGCCCTTCACATGGAACAGGGAAACGCCATCCGTGTCGTACGAGTCCGCATCATCGCGGTTCGTGAACCCGCTCGCCTTTCCGCCAGCATGCACGATCATCTTGCCGTGGAACAGTGCACGGAAATGCGCGGGCTCCTTGCCCTGGACGACGCGCACCTGCACCGGAGAGCCACCGAGCTTGTCGTCCAGCTCCTTCGCCAACAAGGCGGCAGCGCCCTTCTCGTCCGTCGTCGACGATCGGCCCTGCCAGAAGTAGATGACCTCGCTCTGCTTGCCACTCGGGGGCTTCACCACGTGAAGAATGACGTAGCTGTCGCCGCCGTAGAAGTGGCCGTGCTGAGCCTCAGGCACCTCGACCTTGGCCATGTTCTCGATACGCCAGACCGTAACTTCGTGCTTGCCTTCGTGCTTGGGGTCCACACCAATGTCCTCCTCCGAACGCGTCGACGCGAGCAGGGAGCCGACATCAAGCTTCTTTTGCGACGTGATGGCCACACCCTGGCTAGGTTGGCGGCTGAAGTCAATCGCCTTCGGCGTCGTCCACGCCTTAAACAGCGACGTGAAAACCGGCGGCTCGCCCTCCTGAACCACGCGCGTGATCGGCGTATGCGACGAGCGGTTGTTCTGCTTCAGGTAGTTTGTGGCGACGGTCACGCCATTCCGGCGTTCGCCCTGCGAGGCGCCCTTGCCAACCCACACAAACACCTCCGAGCCGATGTCGACAATGAAGACGTCGTCCGTCTTCAAAATGTCCTTCGTGAGGACACCAGACGAAGGAGTGACGTTCTCAACCTTCAGGTCGCTCGACGAGTCGCTGACGCGCAGAATAGTCGTGCTCTGCTTGGCGATACGCTCGTGAGCCTCGTCATTGCCGCCAGAGCGCGTGACCTCCGTGTATCCGCCCAACGCGCTCCAGAAGGCGGCATTCTTGGGGTCTTCGTCGATAAACGTGACGTTCGCCCGCCCGCCGCGCTCCTCGTTGTTGATCTTGCGCACAAACTCGAGGCCCTTGGCCTTCTCTTGGCGGTTCGCGTCCTTACCGTTGAACACGTACAGCTCCAGGCCCGCGTCCAGGATGTAGACGTCGTCAACAGTCAACGACGAGCTGGCGAGAGGAACCTGGCTCACGCGAACGGTGTGTTTGCCCTTGACCTGGAAGAGGATCGTCTCGTACTCGTCGCGCTTGACGGTGTTGAACCCGCTAGCGACGCCACCTTCAAGGTACTCGAGCCCGGTCTTCTTAAAGTAGGACAGGAACAGTTCCTATGATTCAAGCGCAGCAAGCAATAAGTTAGCGACAAATTGCTCACACCATACAGGATTCAATTGCATCAGATGTGGATCCCGTACCGACTCGTGGCCTTGGCACTCGCGGTGCTGCACGGGACTGCCACCAAGCGCCTCATCCAGCTCCACGGTCTTGTACGCGGCCACTCCGCTCTCGTCAGCGGACGTCTCCTTGCCCAGCCAGAAGTGGATGTTCCACGTCAGCGCGCTACAGCAGCAACCATGCACCAATCTCGTTTAGTTGACCACACCACCAAAAGCAGCCCTGCCGGTGCTCAATGTGCAAGCGCACCTCTCTCCCTGCGCCGTCTTGAGGAAGATGTAGCTGTCTCCATTGTGCAGCTTGCCATGCTCGCTGGCGGGCAGCGGCACCGGCTGGAGGTTCTCGATGCGCCAGGCCTCCAGACCTTCCTTCTTCCCGGTGTTGGCGAAAACGGGATCCACCGACATGGCGAGTGCTGCGCGACTTTCTTCTTGCTTGGTTGGGGTTTGGCTCTAAATGATGCGGACATGTCACAACAGACGTCAGATTCCACACCACCACAACCTCAACCTACATTGCGCTGCACACGCGTGCGGGTGTATCTACCTAGAGCTACCGCTCGCTAATGTTACCGGTCGTTCACGTACAGTGAGCGGGGCGGGGAACGAACGCGTGTCGTGCCTGGGGCTCGCTGAGCGATCGGTGCTCGGGTGCTGGGTCTTGGTGGTGAACTTTCTCGGGCAAAAGGCCGACTGACGACGATCGCTAGCGCCGCAAAGCGCTCAATCGCCGTGCGATAAGATGACGGTGAACCCAGGGTCGCCCCTCCCCATCCCTCCTGCGCATTTTGGCCAACCACAAGCGTTAAATGGATGTTTCCACCAATGGGAATGGTCATTGAAACTCATCCAAAGCTGGGTTTAGACCAATCCGAAAACGTATCCTCGTGGTGTGACAGAATCCACCCCCCCCTTCCACTTCAAGCTGAATCTTTTCAGGCCAGCACGACGGCCAATTAAATCCGCATTATTACTCTTTTGAAACATATATTACAAAAAATAGGTGAGATACTGGTAATATTTACAAACCGCTATCTATTCTGCTTTGGTTCAACCCTGCTCACCAAGCCACTTATCCATACGTTTCTTAAATCAGTTGGTTTCGGCGTACGCTGAGATCGGCATGTGACAAACGAGCACAAAAGAACTGAATTATGCGCGTTTCTCGCCGCTTGGAGGGGGCATAAAATTTCTGAATTTGCACATCCAAGCAGCACCGCTCCTTCGTTTTTGCCCCACACAAAATAACCGCTTCTGCCCCCTTCTTATTCAAGCGACTGTCCGGCCACGTATTTCTGCATTTTCCCTTCCCTTCCCAAGGCAATTGGCGTTCGTTCCGAGGTCGAATCATCAGCATGCTCGCGCGGAAACTGCAGGCGACGCGCAGGCTCCAGGTGGCTGCGCTGCAGGTGGCGGCGGCGCCCGGGCGCCCGCTGCTCGCGGCGCGCTTCCTGAGCGTCCCGTCGAGCGAAGAGGTCCAGATCGCCGACGTGACCAAGGAGGAGGTCGTCGAGGAGCCCGAACCCGTCAAGAGATACGTGCACACGGTGCCCAAGTACAACCCGCCCGTCAAGACCGGCATGAAGGGCATCGGCATCGTGCGTTGGCTCGCAATTCGATCCGCTGATGATATGCGAGACGCGTTGTAGCAGCAATTGACGATTGTGCTCGTTTGATCGCTGCGACAGATCCACGACCCGCTCTACAACAAGGGCACGGGCTTCAAGATGGTCGAGCGCGACCGCCTCGGTGCGCTCCGCTCGCCATTCAGATGATTGCACCTCTGCGTTCGCGCTAACCGTTGGTGCGTATTGGTCTCCTTGGTGTTGCGGTAGGTCTGCGCGGGCTCGTGCCCCCGCGCCGCCTGGACATGGACGCGCAGCTCAAGAAGATCTACCAGGTGTTCTCGGAGGAGCCGGACCCGCTGCGCAAGAACATCTTCCTCTCGGACCTGCAGAACCGTAACGAGACGCTCTTCTTCCGCCTCCTGATCGACAACATGGAGGAGATGGGTACGTTCGCACCCGTTGTGCTGTTCGAAGCGCTGCAGACGTGGAGCTATGGTAGACGGGCACAACTAACACGCGATCTCCTTCCCTGTTGCAATGGCAGCGCCGATTGTGTACACGCCGACGGTCGGACTGGTGTGCCAGAAGTTCGGCAGCGTCTTCCGCCGCCCGCGTGGCATGTACTTCAGCGCCGAGGACCGCAGCCAGTTCGGCGCCATGGTGCACAACTGGCCGTGCGACGACGTGGAGGTGATCGTCGTCACGGACGGCAGCCGCATCCTGGGTCTTGGCGACCTGGGCGTCAACGGCATGGGTATCCCGATCGGCAAGCTGGCGCTTTACACGGCCGCGGGTGGTATCGACCCCCGCAAGGTGCTGCCGGTCGTGCTCGACGTGGGCACCAACAACAAGCAGTTCCTGGAGGACCCGTTCTACCTGGGCATGCAGCACCCGCGTCTCACGGGCGAGGTCTTCTGGGGCGTCGTGGACGAGTTCATGCGCGCCGTGCGCCACCGTTGGCCCAAGGCACTCGTGCAGTTCGAGGACTTCTCCAGTGACCACGCCGCTGACGTTCTGAACGCGTACCGCCTCAAGCAGCTCTGTTTCAACGACGACATCCAGGGTACGGGTGCCACTGTGCTCGCGGGTGCGCTTAGCGCGTGCGAGCGTGTTAGGGTCCCGCTCAAGAACCAGCGTATTGTCATTCTGGGCGCGGGCAGCGCCGGTCTTGGTGTCGCCACCACACTGCTGCAGGGTATGCTCCGCGAGGGTATCTCGGCCGACGAGGCGCGCAGCCGCTTCTACATCCTGGACCAGCATGGACTCATGGGCTCTTCGCGCACGGGCCTCAACTCGGGCCAGAAGTACTTCTCTCGCTTGGACCTGGCGGACAAGACGAGTGTCGTGGACGTCATCAAGAGCGCCAAGCCCACGATGCTGATGGGTCTCAGTGCTGCACGTGGCGCGTTCACGCAGGAGGCCGTGGAGGAGATGGCCAAGCACGTGGAGCACCCGATTGTGTTCCCGCTGTCGAATCCCACGTCCGTCGCCGAGTGTACCGCCCAGCAGGCGTACGAGTGGACCAAGGGCAAGTGCGTGTTCGCGAGTGGCAGCCCGTTCCAGTCCGTCGAGTACGAGGGCAAGGAGTACTCCGTCAGCCAGTGCAACAACATGTTCATCTTCCCCGGCGTCGGTCTGGCTTGCAAGGTCAGCCACGCGTCGCGTGTCACGGACCGCATGCTGTACGCCGCGGCCAAGGCGCTGTCGCAGTGTATGACCCCCGAGGAGATCGCCAAGGGTCAGGTGTTCCCGTCGGTCAACAACATCCGTCATGTGTCGCTCAAGGTGGCTACGGCTGTCATGCAGTGCGCGCTGGACGACGAGGTGGCTGGCTTCCGCCCGAAGATCCGCCGTGGCGCCAGCCTCGAGGCGTACATCGCGTCCAAGATGTACTACCCGGCATACCACACGCTCGTCGAGTAAGCTGTAGCTGGACGCCACGATAGGACATCGAAGCTGCCACAGCGTCTTCTGTCTTTTCTTCCCGGACCTCGGCTTCGATCGGAGAACCGCTTGCATAGTTGCTGTGAATGTGCTTGCTGCCATGTCCTCACCTCATCACGTAAAGGAGAGGACACCAACACCAAATGCATCACTCTTGATGGCGCCTGGCGCCATGTCCAAGACGCCCAGCGTCTTGGACGATTGTGTTCTCTGGGCTTTGTTTTGTCAGCATTGCGTTGATTGTCAGCCACTTGAACATTTTTGTCTCTTTGGGCGTGTCGAGCAGGCAAGCGAGGTATTTGTCTATCTAAAACCACCAGAGTTACATTCCGAACTAGGAATCGACGAAAAAGTTGGCACTCGTGTCTGCTCGGCTCCCAATGCTAGCGCTTCACGAGCTCGAGCGCGCGGTCTGCGGCGCCAGCAGCGCGAACTTGGACACGAACGCGTCGAAAAGCTCCTCGTGGTCCGGGTCGCCCGGCCGCCGCAACGCGTGCAGACACCCCGTGACCGACCCGCGCGGCGAGTCAATGTCCACGCCGCTGGCGTACTCGAACGTGTCGCCCGGCGCGAGCACCGGCGTGTTGCCCACGATGCCAGGAGAATTGCGCGGCAGTGCGATGCGCTGGCCCTTCTCGCTCTCGAACGTGTACTGCCGCCCCAGGATCTGCACCGCCGTGTTCTCATCTGCGGTGGTGACATCGCCAAGGATTAGAAGTCGCTATGCCACCCGCCCTGCAATGGACGGAAGGAAGGGCACGCACTCTCGTTGGTGATGGAGACGCGGTACGTGAAGCGGAAGACGTTGTTCTCCGGGTTCGAGTGCGTCTGCACGTACTGGCTCGTAACTTCGACGCGAACGCCGTCCGTCACGGTCACTGCATTGAGCCCAATGGTCAACGTTAGCGGTTGATCATGCTAGTTTTACCTGTCAGCCAACCCCCAGCACCATGTTGTAGCACGCACCGCTCGAGCACTTGGCCAGCAGAATCTGCTCCGACAGCTCTTGCAGCGTCCTGCAGCCATCGATGCACGTGTCAAAGCGCGTTAGCCACCAAGTTATCACTTCTCCGCCTCCCATGTGCAATCAACGTACATGACGGCTTCGTCCAGCTTCTCCTCGATCAGCTACAGCAGATACGGACACGGTGGGTCGCCACCACAGCACCACAGCATTGCCATATCAGTCGCTGGACCAACACATCATGAGAACCGTCTCTGCCCGCACCTCCTTGTCCGTCAGGTGCATGTTGTCGCGGAAGATGCCGCGGATGACGCCGGCCACGTCGAACCCGTGGCGCACGCGCGGCCCGCGGAAGCCCTGCCGGCGCCAGCGCTCGTAGTCCATGAAGCTGCGGATCGGCTCGGCCGTGGTCAGCGCCTTGACGCTGCGGTTCGTGGCGCCGCGCGTCGGGTCCACGAACTGGCCCGTGCCCCACTCCTCGAGCCGCAGCGACGCGCGCAGACTGAAGTGCGGCGTGCGCTGCAGCTCGCGCGCGTCGCGCAGCAGGCACTTGTAGATGGCGCGCACCGTCGCCGCCTTGGTCATCCTTGCTTGCTTGGTGTCGGTTCCCGTTCCGGTCCAATAGCGGCCGGCTTTGCGCTCTCCAGGGAGAAAGAAACCTAACAGTGAACAGCCAAATTGACAGTATTTGGCAAGGTTTGGACAAAACAGGGTGAGATAAGACACACATAAAACAGAATCCGAGGGAATACGAGTGTGCGACCGTTCCGGAAGATCGCCGACTGGATTTGTAGCTGATGCGTGTCAATGTGATCCTGCACCGCTACCACTATTGGACGTCGTGCGCCTTCATAAAAACAACCAGCAGATGACGCCATCACAAGGGTCGATAGATTGAATGCGTCGTGTGTTGACTGTGGACCGGCGAATTCGCCCATTCTGTCCGGCATCCGCTGACTAGGCTCGATCCACTCGTCGCCTCCATTCAGCAACACACGCAACCAAACGGTGGCGGGCGACTCAACGGTGACAAGGGGATCGCCTACTGGACTACTGTAATACGTGCGTGCGTCTCTACGACTGCTGGGCGCCCGCCGGCTGCTTCTTGGCCATGAGCCGCGCGATCCGCTCCTTGATGCGCTCCTCCTGCGCGCGTCGCGCCTCGGCGATCGCGTCCTGGATGAGCGTCGACGACTGTCGGCGGGCGTGGGCGAGCGCCACGGTGCTCCGCGGCGACACGGGCGGTGTGACAATGGGAGACACCGTACGGGCTGCGACCGGCGGCTTGACCACTTGGAACCCGTCGTCCACCTCGCTGTCGCCCGAGCTCGTCTCCGCCGGCGCGCGCGAATCGCTCTCCGAGTCCTCCTCGTTGTCCGCCTCATTAGTCGCATCCGTGTCCACGACCTCGTCCTCCGACTGCTCGTACAGGAACTCGCCCTCGTCGATCGTGGCTGCCTTGGACGTCGGCGCGTCGACCGACAGCGCGTTGTACTTGCGGTGCAGCCGCGCGAACAGCAGGTCCTCGTTGCCCTCGTACTTCTTGACGAGCGCGGCAACCTCCGACAGCTTGTCCGGGTTGTTCTTGGCGTAAAACTCCGTCAACCGCGTCCTGCAACCAGCAAACGGCACCAACACGTCAACTAACGTGAGCAACAGGCCAACAACAGCAACAATCCGACGCCAAGACGCCACATGAATGCCTATACACACACCGGAAGCGCTCCTGTTCGCTGTTGCCGCCGCCAAACAACACCAGGACCCACAGCAGGGCGAAACAGACCACGGCGCCCAGCTGGTAGAGCTGCTTCTCCATCTCGACGGCCTCGCCGACCTGCTCGTGGTCGCGTTCCTTGGTGATAAAGAGCCCCCAGCACGTGGCCTGCACGAGCACCACGAGCGCCGACACCCAGAAGCGCGTCGCGCTGAACATGCTCACCCAGATCGTGAGCATCGTGAGAATGAAGCGCACGACCTGGACCTGCACGTCCGAGCCCTCCTCGCCCGCCAGCTGAATGAGCACGTGCGGCAGCCAGTAGGCGGCCACCAGCGCCGCGAAGAACGCCGCCTTGAGCACTGCCAACATCGCGATAGTTTGTGTCCTTCCTTCTTCGCGCCTTGGGCGGTGGTGCTTTTGCCCGCTCCTGTTTGCGTTTTGGCTCGCTTTTGGTCGGAAGAACACTTGTCGTGGGGTAACACAGGTTATGGATTTTGACCAATCAGGGAATGATTCTGGAATAATTCGGCCAATACAAACAGGTTTGATGTGGAAAATGCGCACGTAGCCGTCGGTCGTTCTGTACCCAAGTTCAGAGTATGCGCTGACGGGCTTGTTGCAGTGAACTGGGGCTTGTGTTGCAGTGGCAATCGATACAATAAAGCCGTGAGCGTCGTCGTGACCATGCAGGGACTGATACAATTGGAACTAAGTGTTGTGGCGGTAGCAGGGATCAATTGGGGCGGCGCCGCGATGTGGAGCACGTTGAAGTGACGCCATGTGCAAGACACGAACGCAGCAACGATCACATGCACAAACACGTCAGCAGCGACAACAACAAGAGCGGCGCCGACAGCGGAGTCGTGGATGCGGACGAGGTGGCCGCGCTGCTCACGCACAAGTACATTGTGCAACGGCTGGTACGTGTCCATACACACAGGCTATACATTATGATGCGTCCAATGACCAACTGCAAACGGGTTGTGGACTCTCACATCTTAGTGTTACCTGCCAGCTTGCAGCATGCATACGTACAATCAATCACATGCCAAGGGCGCATCCTAAAAGGTGAGCGCGGCGAGCACGGCCGCGACGGACATGCCGTTGCGCACGTTGGCCTTGCGCAGCATCTGCGCCTGCTGCTGGGGAGACAGGTGTTCAGAGGCAGCGCTCTTGCCGATACTCTCGCGCGCACAGTTGTTCTCGCCCACAACGAACTCTAGGTTGAGCGGGTGGCTGCCGGTGGCCTTCTCAATCCGATCGCAGACCTCCTTGAGCGATGCGCCGAGCACACTGTCTCCGTCAATGGAGGAGAGGATCATACCGGGCTGGACGCCGCTGCGCTTCATCTCCGCCGATAGCTGGGCGATGGTAACGGGCGCTGACCGGGGCACGAACTCGAGTAAGCACAGCGACGGAACGGCTTGGAGGACGCGCAGTACGGACGAGATATCAAGCGTGTCGACCGGAATCCCTTGCACGCGAGCGAGCTCGTGGCCAGTGAGGACGGCGAGCGAGCGCTTGGCGGTCTTCTTGACGAACACGCCGCTGCCGCCTTGCTTCTCAACGAACGTGATGCCGAGACGCTCGCCCTTTTTCCAGACGAGTTGCTTTGGGATGTCGCGCGCGGGGGACTTGCCACTCGACTGCTGGAACGCGATCCCGCGCTCGCGACCCGTATACTTGTAGGAGACGCACTTGCTGCGCTTGGTCATCGTCGTAGATGCTGCAACGGTCGACGCCGACGGGTCGAGTACCAGCGCGCTGGGATCTCCCGCGCGACAAGACCGCATGAGCGACAGCGGGGCTCGAGTCGACGCAAGAAGCACTCGAAATGGATAGTGAGCACGGCCGAGAGGGGGATGAACGGAGGTGGAAGGACGAGGAGCAGCGGCAACGCGATTCAGCGCTCCGCCGCTCGCGTCCACGGATCAGCTCCGACTGAACGAGCTGCTGTAACTGAAGAGAGCGGCCGTCTCGTTGATTCACCGACTGACTTCTGACACTATCACCCATGGATGGCGGTGGGTTCTTGCTGAACATCACGGCGCACTATAATATGCTCCAAGAGCCTCGAGCAGTGCTTCGGTTTCCATCGATGGAAAGAACCCGCTACGCGTCGTGTCGTGCCGTTGTGCCTCCACGCCTTCAACTCTCTGCGGAACCTACGTAGCGAGTGCATCACCGGCATCACCAATCGCTCCGCGGGGGCGAACGCATCCATTCATTACCGTCTTGAGGTTTACCACGTGGATGTTTGGCCTCATGTCTATAATAACTCGAGCAGTCATTCTCGCCTCGCGAATCAGATCACATCTCGATAAAGTTAATCATTGGGACCAGGATTCTCAGTATGCTACAAGAATGAGATCATCAGTAGTTGCAGCTTCCCAGGATATACTTTAACAAAACATACTAGTACCTTAAACATCAACATTCCTGCACCTTTACAAACATTCCTGCTGAGAATGCAGCGAAAAAATGAAATGGCCACTGATCAAGGGCTCCCACCGTCTCGACGCGTTCGATCAGCACACTCCATCATCCCGCCAAGCGAGCAATACTGGTACGTAGGCGCACGCAGAGACCGCAGCGAGCATGGGGATCGTGGCGAGCTGGCTCGCGCAGTGCCTGTACCCGGAGGACCAGGTGATCTGGCAGGCAGCGCGCGCGGGCGACGCGTACACGATGCGCTCGGCGCTGGCGCGGCTGACGCCGCAGACCCGCCGGTACATCGAGTGGCAGGAGCCGTACTCGGGCCGGACGGCCATGGCGACGACCGCGGCCACGGGCCACCGCGAGTGCGCGCGGCTGCTGCTCCAGGCGGGCGCCGACCCCAACGTTAAGGACTACAAGGGCAACACGCCGCTGCACCTCGCGTGCAAGCACGGCAAGCCCGCGGTGGTGCAGCTGCTGCTGGAGATGCCGCGCGTGTTCCCGTTCGCGCCCAACCTGTGCATGAAGACGCCGCTGGACGTGGCAAGGCACCGGTTCGCAAAGGAAGACGAGGCCCCAATGGCCTACCAAGAGTGCATTGAGCTGCTGGAAAAGGTATCTTGGCTTGGGTGGCCGTCGACCAGCTTTTCGCTATTGGCTGACTGGTTCCTCCTGCGTGTGTCCTCAGAAATTTTGTCTCTACAGCGGGTGGCTGTTCGAGAAGACGGACAACGTGCTGTCGTACGTGTCGGGCCTCTCATCGCTCAACTCGTGGACGCGGAGGTTTGGATGCTTGCACCTATCCCATCACCATGCAGGGTTCTTCAGTCATGCGACTGACACCTCTGCGTCTGTTGATTAAACCAGGTTCTGCATCGTGCTGGAGCGCGGCACGCCCGAGATCCTGGAGCTCGCGCTGTTCAATATGCGGCCGACCAGCGGCAAGCGGCCCGTGTGCCCGTCAACCGTTGTGCTGTACCACGTTGCGGCGGGCATGACGCCGACCGAGGACACCAAGTGGTTCAACCGGAAGGAGCACACGTTTATCCTCCAGGGAGCTATCAAGGACACGAAGGCGCACTGCGAAGTGCCGATCGTCATGCAGCCTCTGGAGTTCGCGGCGGTCGACGATGACGGACTCAGCGCGTGGAAGTCGTTCTTCGAGTACCACCAGCAGCAGCTCGCGGTGCTCCGTCCAAGTGGTCATCAGACGATGCCTACGCGTGTACAACCAAGTGGACCGCGTCCCCGGCCGCAGCCAACCCCTGAGGTGACAGCGATCAACAGATCCCAGCCGGTGGAGGAAGACGAAGACTTGCGCCGAGCGATCATGCTGTCGCTCCAAACAGCGCCGCCGAGTGCCGCAAGTGCTGCTAACCCGCCGGCTGCGGCGGTCTCGGCGCCAGACTGGGAAGAAGACTCGGAGATGTACCCTCCGTCGCCGGCCAAGCCCGGAGCGAACGGGAACAGCACAGCCGACCGCGACAACACGTCCGAAGTTGAGGCCGCGCGCAGTCCACCGGTTGTCAACTTTGCGCAGGCGCCGTCGTACTCGTCAATCGGCGAGTGCGTCATTTGCTTTGATGGTCCGCAGGCGGCCGTGTGCGTGCCTTGCGGTCACAACGCGATCTGCATGGCGTGCGCCGAGGAGATCCTGGAGACGACGTGCGAGTGCCCCGTGTGCCGCCAGCCCATCCGAGAGCTCATCAAGCTGTACCGCGTGTGATGTAGCCCACGGAACCTCAGATGATGGCAAACAAGTCGTCACTGACTGAATGGCGCGACATAACTTATCACTTCTTGTTTGAACGTCACCTTAAAGAGAAAATAACGGGAGTATGTCGTAGACTCACAGCCCCTGGCAGCTTACCGCTTCTTGCGATCAATATACACACTTTCGGTCGCTCCTACACGCGGTAGAGCTTGATCGCTTGGCGGACCGTCTGCCGGCACACGGGGCACAAGCGCGTCGTGTCGAGCAGCTCGTTGGCGCAGTCCATGCAGATCGCGTTGTGGCCGCAGGGCACGCACACGGCCGCCTGCGGCCCGTCGAAGCAGATCACGCACTCGTCCTGTACCGACATGTCGACGTCGCCCGCACTGGCCGCAGGTGCTGATGGCACGCGCGCCTCGGCAGACAACCCAATCTGCTGGACGATCTCGACTCCGTCCGGAGCGACTGTCGCCCGCGGAGACACCTCGGTGCCAACCATAGACAACGACGGAGCGGATGGCAATGCCGTTGCAGTCGCAGACCCGTGGAGGAGCGAGCTTCGACGAGACTCTTCCATCGAGAGACGAAGGGCGCGCTCCAGGTCCTGCTGCTCCTGCAAGGACACTGCCTCGGCTGACTGACCACCGATGGATGGTCGAGGAGCGGCCGGCGCACCGCTCGTGAACGCGCTTGAGATCTGAACGTGGCTCGATCCATGGAGCTGGTAGATCCGTCATGAATGCAGCGTGAGCAGGGGCCAAGTGCAGCATGAATATAGATGGGGCGACGTACGCGGAGGTTGGTGAAGAAAAGCTTCCACGTGAGCAGCTCTTCGTTGTTGTTGGCGGCAAAGTCCACTGATTCCGGCGCCGACACGCGGTTCACGCCCGACTTGGCTACCACCATCAGCGAGAAGCGAAAGTCCTTGCGGCTCAGCCACGTGATGTCGCTGCTCTCCTGGATCCCGTCGCTCGCGCGGTACACGAGCTCCGTACTGAGTTGTTTGTCACATATCGTGTTAGCCAGTCTGCATCACGGCGTCTGTCAGCCGATAGTGTCCATTTTCACAGTGTGCCGTCGTACCTTGGGCACGGCGGACGCTTCTCGCCCGGGCGCATGGGGAACAAGTCGATCTCCACCACGTCGCGGTCGCCAGTGCGCAGCACGATGCAGTACCTGGTCAGTCACGTTCACACACACCTCGTTAGGCAAAGGCTCTGAATTAAGACCCAAGCCGGTGGCGCCTTCGCAACTAGCCCACACCTCTTCTTCCACGAGTTGAGCGACGAAATGCCCGACGCTAGCGACAGCAGGTTGTCCGCGCGCTGGTACAGCCAGCCAGAGTACAGGCATAGTTTCTACGGAGGCCAGTGGCAAAACAGACGTGAGCCGTTGCACGTTGGCTACGCCCAGGCAGCGAAGCACACACCTTCTCGATCATCTCGATGCACTGGATGAACTTGTGTCCGCGCCCGTCCGCGGCCTGGTACTCGTGGCGCGCAATGTCGAGCGCCGTCTGGCCGCGGGCGGTAGTCTTGGCGTAGTAGTCGACCGCGAGCGTGTCGAGCAGCGCGCGCACCACCTCGCTCTTGCCGTGGCGCGTGGCGATGTGCAGCGGCGTGTTGCCCTGCGCGTCGCGCGCGTTGCAGTCCACGCCCGCGGCGATCAGCGCCAGTGCGCACGACAGGTGGCCCTGCGCGCATGCGTTGGCCAGCGGCGAGTAGCCGTACACGGGGTCCTTCCACTCGGCGTAGAAGCGCGTCTCGGGTGTCAGGTGTGCCAGCCCCGCGCGCAGCGCCTCCACGTCACCCGTCTTGGCCGCCACCCACAGCGCCTGCTCCTCCGGGCACAGCGCCTGCGCCAGCCAGCTCGTCGAGTTACCCATTTCTCCAGGTGCCACGGACCCGAAATCCAGCTATGCCGCCGCCTTTTGAGCAAGAGAAGGCGGCGACAAAAAAAACAGGAGCTGTCCATGGAAACCTCTATGAATAGATATAAAGTACATCCAATATTGTTATTCCTTTTGGAACGCTGTGTATGATGCATACAATGTATTTCCATACTGGATATAGCGTCAAAAAAGATGCTACACGAGTGTTGGTACGGTAGTCATGGTGGAGTGTTGGTGGGTGCTGACTCGGAGCGTTGGTCGAAAGCACAACGTACCGTGATGGCTCTAAATAGAGCTCGATCAGGTTGTTTGGGCCGCAAGCGCCGAATACCGTAACAAGGAAGGGCAAAGGCACATGCGGGGATGAGCGTGGAGGCGGAGGCGGAGCGCGCGTTTGTGGGGCGTTTCCGGGCCCAATTCGGCGCGGACGTGTCCCTACTGACAAGCGGAGGGGAAGTGCAAGACGACCAGCGGGGCGACAAGTGCTCAGACTCCGGGTATGGGCGGAATGCGGCGGTTAACGACGAGGAGATTGACCGGCTGCTCCCTCGGTTCGGAGGCAGCAACCGACGCAAGAGGCGTCCGGTTGCGTCGTCCGGCGCAGCACTAGCGTCCACAAGTTTGACCCGGCCACCGGATGTGCTGCGCCGCTTCTTGTGGACGCTTTTTCGCCGGTTTCCCGGCCGCTTGTTGGTCCAAGGGCGGCTTCTGAACCTCGAAGAGCTGCTTGTGACCCACTTTGTGCGCGTCGACGCGAGTGACTCAGCGTCTAAAGACTCTAGAAGCGACCAGCAACCGTGCATCTGCATTAAGGAAGGCTCAGTGCGGCTCGTTGTGCGCTGTGTGGGCGCAATAGCTGCGCAAATCGGCCAGGACGGGGTGCTGGCGCGACTGGTTGCGCAGCATGACGTGGACGCGCAGCTCTTTGCGGCAGAAGACGCGAGTGAGAGAGACGACCTGCCGCTCGACAGCGCGCGGCCAGTTGGGGTCGTGATGCCCCCGACGGAATGTGACGTCCCATGGAGCAGCCAGCAGTCTCTCGAGGAAATGTCATCCGTGTACGGCTTTGACATCGATGCCTTCGCATCCTCGGAGGTGAACGTGGCCAGCGAACATAGCGACGACGAAGAGCTGCCTCTGAACGCGCTGCTCATGTCGACGCGCCTATTTCACGACCTCCGCGGCTCGGACAAGATGATGGAGATGTTCCACGTGCCGTCCGAAACGTTCCAGTCCTTCGCCTGGGCCACGGCGTTAAAGCATCGCCAGCAACCCAGCGATCGTGCAGTAGGTAAGCTGGAAGCACCGAAAGGAGGCAATAACGAGCCCAATCCGTGGTCTTATCGAGAGCTGGATAGCGCGCAGAAGCGCAAGTGGGCAGACGAGCGCTACGAGTATGGGCTGGAGCTGCTGGGGAAGCGCAAGCTCCGCGAGGCTATGGCCGAGTTCGAGAGCGCGCTAAAGCTGAACGACCGCCACGCAGGAGCGCTGGCAGCGAAAGGCAGAGCGCACATGACGGCGCGCCAGCTCCAAGATGCAGTGGATTGCCTGGAACGGGCCGTGGAGATCGACCCGTTGCTCGCAACCGCACAAGCCGACTTGCTCCGCGCGAAGGGGATTCTCGCACACTCTCGCCACGTCTCGAATGACTCAAGTTATGAGTTGAATGGAGCACGGGCAGAGATCGATCGAGCTGCAGCAGCAACCCGAGACAGATCGTCTATCGAGCGACTGGACCCGCGGGACACAGGCCGCGAGCGTGCAAGGAAGGAGGATAGTCGCTCTGCTACTTCTACAACGAGCGCGAAGAGTCTGGAAGAAGAACGACTGCGGCTGCTGCTCGAAGAAGAAGAGCGCCGCCGCAGGAGATCTCGCCAGTCACGACAACGAAGTCGATCCGACAGCGCCGAGTCGGACAGCAGCTGCGGTGAACGTGGCCGTAGTCGGGAGCGCCGAAGATCTTCATCCAAGAAGAGGAAGCGTGAGAAGAAGCACAGGAAGGAGAAGCGGAAGCACAAGAAGAGCGACCGCAAGAGGAAGAGCAAGAAGGACAGCGGCCGATACAAGAGCGACTACTTGTCGTCCGATTCGCGATCGTCTCGTTCTTCAGACGCGAGTAGAAGGAGCAATCGACGCAGATCCCCCAGAGGTGGCAGTAAGAGCCGAGCTGACGAGGACAAGACTGGCGATCTCCCGGCCATCCTGTCACGAACAAAGCATCGGATCTGGAACTAAGTTGGACGCCACGAGCGGTTCAAGATCAGACAAACAACAGCATGAATAGAGTTTGGACACGATTGTCTGCGGTGGTATAGTAGCGACCTTCACACCTCCTCGATGCTAACGAGCTTGCTCGCTGTCAGCTCCGTGCCTTCGAGGTCTGCGACGTCCAGGTTGGGGCAGAGGATCTGTGTGGTCTCGTGCTCAAGGAACGTGTCCCCTCGCAGCGTGAGGGCGGTCAGCGAGCGCGAGCGGACGTAGAGATGCGTCAAGTTCTTCAAGAGCGACAGGTTCAGCCGGGCGACTGCTGGAAGATCGAGCGCGATGTGCGAAAGGTGGTCGCACAACCGAACATCCAGGTCTTGGAGCAGCTTTGACGACACGTGGAGGCGCTCCAGCGCCAGGCAGCCATGCAACCGCAGGGTCTTCAACCCCGGGAGCTCGCCCGGGTCGATCAGCAGTTGCTCGACGGATGAGCAGTCAGACAGGTCGAGGATTTCGAGCGCTGAGGCTCCGCGCAGCGACTGCTTGACCAGAGCGCGGACACCCATCGTCGACATGGCGCGCGAGGTGATCGCCAGGTCTTCAAGCGCCGGGAAGCTCGAGTCCTCGTGGAAGTGCAGCATCGCCTGGCTCTGGATAACCAGCGAGCGCAGGTTTGGCCCGAACACGGCCGGCGACTTGACTTGGTCGCACTGCAGGACCGACAGGCGCTCGAGCGCCGCCCACTCCTGCGTCAGGATGCGCACGTGGCCGTCGTGGAGACACCAGACCTGCCGCAGCTCCAGCTCCCGCAGCTTCCAGTTCGCCGCCAGCAGCGCCGATAGCGCGTGCGTAAGCGCGTCGACCGGCAAAAGCACCTGGCGTACGCTCAGCCGTCGTACGTTGGGGAACTGGCGAGCCACTTGGACAAGGAGGCTGGCAGAACGCACGCCGGCGATGGTCAGCTCCCACGTTTGCGCTGGCAACTGCGCGTGACAGAACTTGCTGGCCACGCGGACGGCGCATAGGTCGCGAAGAGCAAGCCACGGAGCCAGAAGACCCAGCACGCCGCCCGCCTGCAGGCCGCCAGCGCCGTCAGTGCGCACGGAGAGCGGCAGGGCCACCGACGCCATCGACAGCTTGGGGGCTCTCTGTCAAGTGCGCGTTTGTACCCAGACCCTGTTGGTGTGTCTGATAATACTCCGAGAATATCTGAGTTTTCTGAGTATATTTGGTGTAGCCATTCCATTAAGTTCGCAATGAGCTATTTCATTCTTGAATCATGCGAACTTAACGGATCTGTGGCCGGAACTCCTGAGCCATTTGAGACTGACGTTGGAGGTGATGGCGCTGATTGACGACGACGACGAGCCGCTTGCGCTGTCGAGTGCGGCGCTGGCGGCGCTGCAGGAGTTCGCAATCGAGCGCGGGATCGCGGTCGAGGAGAGCTCGGGCGACGTGCGCGAGGAGATCCAGAAGGCGTTGGACGTGGAGCCCAAGGAGGACTCGTTCACGTTCACGTTCGGCGAGACGCGCGGCGCGGATGGCGAGGTGGAGAGCGCCGAGATCACGATCCGACTCAATGGCTTGCGGCGCGACATTGGGCAGACGCTGCAGTCCACGGGCCTCACGCTGTGGCGCGCGGGCGACTTCCTGAGCGACTACATGTACGCGAACCGCGACATGTTCGCGGGCAAGTCAGTGCTGGAGCTGGGCAGCGGCCTGGGCCTCGTCGGCATCCTCGCGTCCTATCTGACGGACAAGCGCGTGGTCATCACGGTGTGTACCCAAGGAGTGTTGTGCTGTCTGTCTTGTTGTTGTTGACCCAAGCCTCGATGATGTGGGATTAGGACGGCGATGACGACACGGTGGAGCTGCTGGTGGCCAACTGCAAGCTGAATGAGGTCGAGGACCGCGTCGAGTGCTGCAAGCTGCTGTGGGGCGAGAACCTCGAGGAGATCGCCGACAAGTTCGACATCCTGCTGGGAGCGGACATCATTTACGAGCAGGAGTACGTCGTGGCGCTGTTCAAGACGGCGCGCTACCTGATGCGGCCGCCGCAGGGGGACGACCGCGGCTCGGTCTTTGTGCTGGGCTACACCAAGCGCAACGTGTCGATCGACTACGTCTTGGACACGGCGGCCAGCTTTGGACTCGAGTGGGAGGCGCCCGATACGGACGAGGGCATGTACACGTTCCGCGTCAAGGCGTGAGGACCACCAGAGGTGCTTCGTGAAACACAGAATACAATAGCGGTGTTATTTTGGCGAAAAGAGTTGGTACGCGACTGAAAAGTTCCTTAGTGTACAAGCGGCTCACGACGAGGAAGAAGTCGCCGGAGAAGTCGCCTCCGACATGGCTGAGTGGAATTCTCGCAGGATGTGGCGCTGCTTGGGGTGCAGGCTGACGTGCGGGCGCTTGGAGCGCACGAGGGCGATGGCTTCGTCCAGGCTCAGGCCGCGGTACTGCATCAGGAACGCCACCACGATCACCGTGCTGCGCCCTCGCCCGGCCTTGCAGTGCACGTACGTGGTCTTCTGTTGGACATCCACCTGCTCGTGCACGAACGCGACGCATCTGCAAGGTGCGGAGCGCACGTTAGCAGCGGCAAGGCAGGAGGAATGCAGCGGAGGACGTTGGATGGATTTACCGCTGGATGGTCTCCAACGTCGGCGGGGAGAAGTCACCTGTTGACCCGATGCATTGCTTCACACCGACGCTTTCCCAGTCGGCTGGTTGCCATGCATGACGATTCATCCACACAAGAACATGAGAAGGCTACGCAAAGTGATCGTAGCGAGACAGAGGTCCTGTAGTCGATTTGGTGGCAGCACTTACAAGGGGAAACGGGCGTGCCCAGCAGGTTGGGCAGCAGCTCGTGCGGCTGGTTCATCGTCACAATCGCTTGCACGCCTTCTCGGTCGACAAGCTGCGCCGTTGCAGTAAATGCGTCATCCACGTTGAAGTCAGCGCCTGGGGCGAGGTCAATCCATCGATTGCACCAGTGCCCACGTACTTGCGTCAGGTGGTTCTTTTCGCGCAGCGGTAGCGCGCCGAGGATCAGGCGCGGCTCCATCTTGCTCCACCACGGCCGCCGCTGCTCATGGTGCAGCAGCAGGTTGTACAGCAGCGACACATGGAAGACCTACGTACGTGCATCCGTCCATCCACCGTTCGTCAGTCGGTGTGACTGGCGTCCGCTTCGGCAGCCAAACAGTCGGATTCCTTCGTCTACGGCCCGCATTTCTTTACCAGGTTGCGGTTGCTCGTCTCTCTCTGCGCGTGCTTATGCGTCGCCACCTCCGCCTGCGCCATCCGCTCGAGTCGGTTGCTCTCTACTTCCTCACAGATTGACGGTGTAAAACGCGGAATGCCACGACGCGCGAGTCGAGGGAACCTCCTCTTGCGCACAACGCAGCAGCACGTACGCCCACACCCACTGCGCTTCTCGCTACTTCTCCACCCAAAGAGAGGGCTGGCGGCGCGCACTCCTTCTTCTTTTCCCGGGCGGATGGAACTGGTGAGTGCCGTTCTTCTTCTTCGCACTGGATGTGACCGGTGCTAAAATTTAGAGCTGCTTGGTTCAGTTCGTCCGCCGCCCGCGTCCGCCCGACGACGTACATCGTCCACCAGCGGATCCACTCTTACCTGTTATAAGGATCCACACATTATAAGGGTTAGGGTAGTGGGCGACCCGGAAGTGTACGCCATCTATTGGCTGCTTGAAGCCAGCATTTTGTTCTATTTCCTGGTTACACTCGCTAATATTTGGGTGGAGAACCCTCTAAAACGGAGCTTGACGACGCTATTTATAGGTACACTTTGAGCACGAACGCCTTTGATAGCTACATGAGCCAGTCGCATTCCAGTTGACCGGAAGAAGATGCTGCACCATCACTCGCCTGCGTCGCCTTCTCCGCTGGCGCGAGCGGGTGGGTCCGTCCGCCCGGTGACGCGGGGCGGCGGCGGTGGCGCTGCGTCGTCCGGCGCTCAGGCGGAGCCGCCGCGCGCGCTGAGAAGCTCAAGCCGGCAGCTCGTCGTGGACGCGCTCGAGACCCCGTGAGTGCCGCCACTGCGATGCCATTACGAAGCATGGACGGGCAGGAGGGATGCAACCGTTGTAGGGCTCACACGTCTTTGGTTTCACACCCTGGTCGTGGTTGAAGGCCGCGACTGCGAACGGATCTGGACCTGGCGGTTCTCCAGCAGTGTCTGGCCAGCATCGAGGCGTTCGCGTCCGTGTCGCCCGCGGCGCTGCACTGTAAGCGGCAGTTTGGATTTGTTGTTATTTGATCTATTAACAAAGAACGTGACTGACTGCTGTCATTGCTGGCTTGTTCTACGACGGACGCGCCAGATCTGTCGACCGAGTGCTCCATCACGGTACGTGTTTTTGTCGTGCCCGTTACAGTTGGCGCCCGTGCGACTGGAACTCACGGGGTTGATGCTCTCGCCTTAGCGCATCCTGGATGGAGAAGTCCTCTGCTACCAGGTTTGCTGTCTGCCATTGCCTCCTGGTACTTGGCTGCAGGCGGCGAGCGCACTCATGAAATGACTTACCGTGACCAGGAAGATCCGATCGACGCCGAGTCTTGCGCTTTCGTTGTGGTGCGCGACTTGACGTACCCACCTAGAGGTTGTGACGCTGAACTGTGCGTCTAACTCGGCGCTGCTGTCTGCTCCGCCTAATCAATGACGCCCAGATCGAGGGCTCGCTGTGCGGCTACTACAGCAAAGCCTTCGCGCAACGGACCAACGTGCAGCTCAACTTCACGGCATGGAACGAGCGGCAGACCAAGGGCCAGGGCCTGGTCGTCGAGTTCGGCGAGCTGCAGACGACCTACCGCAAAGAGGGTGAGTTTGAAAAATGCTACTTGTGTGCACGACGCATGCGGCATTGCTCACTACACCATTCGTCTCGTTGCTACCGACAGACCTGTGCGGCTTCGACGACTTCTTTCTCGCGAACAAGGCGCCCTCCAGTGCTGGGACCAGCCGCTTTCGCCGCCGCAAAGGAATTGTCAGCGAGAGCGATCTCTTTCGTATGGTAGGGAGCTCAAATGCTGACCAAGCGCCCACGTACGTTGTCTCCTACGTCGAACAGCACGCTCAAGAGCACTCGGTACTACTTACGTTCGCCAAGGTGAGCGGGCGGCAGTGTGTGTATTCTTGGCACATTGTGTGCATGTGTGTTTGACACTTTTGCCATATTTGATACTGAACTCGCTTCGCTTTGGTCGCATTGGGGTGATCAGGACAGTCTGGAACGGGCAGTGCACCGCTTCGAGCTCCAGTACCACCAAAGCCAGCTCACGTCTCCCAAGGTACGACAAAGCTCCAACCAATTTGCCTAAACTTCCTGTTGTCTTAGTGCCTGACGCACACGTTGCTGTTTACAACCGGCACCAGGCAACTGGGAAGCTGGCTTTCAGCTACTTAGCTCCGCTCGGCCTCTTGTCGAATCGGGAGTATAGCTCTCTCCTGCAAAACGCGCCCAAGGAGCGGCTTGAAGCCAGCAGCTTGCTCTTCTCCTCCCGCGACAACGAGTCGTCCCGTGGTGACGTTGGGCTCGTCATTGCCCTGCAAGGCCGCCTCGACATCCACATGTGGAGTGAGAGCAAGCCACCTCGAGAAGCTCGAACCGTCGAAGCGGAGCGTAAGCGCGAGACGCGCTTCCCTCCGTTATCAAAGGAGAAACCGTCCCCAGCTTCAGATCCAGCTGCTCCAGTCATAGCTAGCATTCGACGAGGACAGTCATTCGGAGACCAGACGATCGCGCTTGGACATTGTAGCTTTTGGTCATCTTCGTTCGGGGCTTCGCCACCTCCGTCACGAGTCGGCGTCACGTTTCGAGTACTCGTTGGAGAGCCCGGCACGGAAGTGATGTGGATCTCGCGCGCGTTGTATGAGAACCACCTTCGCGACGATCGACTGCGCTTTGAATACGTCCCGTTCGCCTTGCTGGAGTCGTCGAGCGCCATCTCGTCGCGAGTCGGCACAAAAGTATGGGAAGACATGGCCGAATCGACGGGTGTGAAGGCCTCAAGTGCCGTGGGTCCCAAGCGAGATGCTCGACAAGTCGGTCGACTTGGCCGGAGCTTGATGGCCGACGCGAGTTTGTCCAATCTCTTCTTCCAGTTCCCTCCATTGGTGATCGAGCGTCTCAGCGCGTGCCTCAGCCTTCGCCAATTCGCGGCAGGTGGCAAGGCTCGGGTGATTCAACCCGGAGACTCCATCCAGTTCGTGTTGATAGTGATTCGCGGCCATCTCGAGATCCACCGGCCTGAAAAAACTGCCGCAACGGCGACGACGTCGAGCAGATTCTCCAAAATTGGTGGCTCTAGCGGTTCACCACCGTCTGATGCTGCCCTCGACTGGTATCAACGAGATCGACTCATTCCGGGCGACGCGTTCGGCGCGTCGGAGCTTCTGCATGGCCATACATCGGCTCTTCACGCCGTCGACGCCGTTGCTGACACGCTGCTGCTCCGCATCCCGCAGCTTGTGTTTCGCCGATGGGTGACACCAAGCGACAGCGAGCTCATCTTCACTCCGGGAACCGTGCTCGCCAAGCTAGCGACGGCGTCGTCGCCTACCAAGCTGGCCAGGTCCGAATTTCGCAAGCTTTCAGCAACGATAGTGCGGCGGTCGTCCTGTAAGTTTCCGTCGCCCGGTCGCCCAGCTGGAAGCCAAGTGCTCTCCGCGCTGCCTGCTCTTCCCGATGAAGTGACTGCGCTGCTTTGTCGACTTGGCGTTCTCGACACGCTGCCGCGGTTCTTGGCCTCGCAGCTGCTCCCCTTTGCTGTGCTGGTGCGCAAACGTGCGGGTGAGACGCTGTTCCAGGAAGCGGACGAGAAGCAGGTATTAGTGGCTGTCATGTCGGGGTTTGTCTCCATCTACAGCCGCGAGCACATGGCGTCGGCCGTCGAGATGCTCCAGAATCATCCGTTCTGCAGGGTTGCAGCCTTCTCCGGGAGCCACAAGAACCCTGACGAGTATGTGAGCCTGGAAGACGACGATGTAGCTGAGAGCAGCAGCGTTCCCTGCGATGCACCCGCGCAGTACTCGCCATCCAAGCACCACCACCGCTCCGCCACTCACGGGCTCCACATCCAGACGCTGGCGCCGCTGAGCGCGTTTCGCACGGGAGTTCTGCACGATGGACGAGTCTGTCCGGGCACGGTCGTGGCACAGACGGACTGCGAGTGCCTGATCTTTGACGAGGACGTCTACAGCCACTTTTTGGCGCATCATTCGCCCGCGATTGATCTCAGTGGCGCCTCCACTCGGGGGAACGTGCCCATGGATGCCAACGGTGACGAAGGAGCAAGAGAAGGCACAACGATCAACGTGCCATTACCAGGACAGACCGGCACCTCCTCTATCAGCAAGTGCCTGGAAGAGAGTGCCGCACCGTGGTTGCGTCTGTCCGTTCCTAAAAAGCAGCTCGTCATCTGCTCAATGCGACAGCTCGTGCTGTCCTCGGGGCAGCAGCTGATCTCCGCCGGCGATCGCGTCAACGAGCTCGTAGTCGTGGTGGCGGGCAACCTGTCCGTTTTCGTTCGCCAGAGCCAAGAGCTCGCGTTGATGCTGGACGCGAGGCAGCGGTCCATGAAGAGCCTGACGCTGGAGCGGAGCGTCACGAGCAACTATTCGACGACTTCCCAGCAGCTCTATAGTGACGATGACGACGAAAGCGGCACTTCCGGCCTGATTACGAGACCGCGAGGGCTGAGAAAAGGAGATTCCTTCGCCATCCGCCGTCAGCTTTCGCGGATCACCCGCGAGACGCAGCCGAGCGCGTCTGGAATCTTCGTTGACTCGGTTCTGGCGGTGGTCGAGGAGGAAAAGTTCCGCCGGCAGAGCGCGAAGCTGAGTGGACCGCCAATGCCGAGCTCGGATGGACAACGAGGCGTGGAACTTGTCGCTCCGCTGCTTCACTCGGCGATTCACCGAGCCAGCATCGGCCGGAAGCTCAGTATCCAGCGGAATGGACGCCGCCACAGTCGATTCGCCGATCACCAAGGCCGGCACCATCGCGCGCTGTTCCTCTGTCACCTCGGTCCAGGCGACACGTTCGGAGAAGACGTGTTTTCCCCTTCGGGGTCGTGCCAACGGAGCAAGCACGACGTGTTCGCCGACTCGTCAAGCTCTGCAACAGGCGGCGGCCACACGAGTGCGCCAGGTCGAGTGGAGCTGCTGTGCCTCGACCGCCGCGTATACCAGTCCATTCTGGCGAAGACGGACGAAGAAGCTGACTGTGAACTGCGCTTGCGGTCGGCGTTCGTTCGGTCCAAGTGGAAGCGAGCAGGGAAGGACGTTACCTCGGACAAACGCTTCCAGGCCGGGGATGCGGTAGTGACTGAACGAGAAAGCAGCCGCCCGGCGCAGACCGCGACGCCCAAACTACTCACGCTGTTCCAGAACTTCGTCAATCAGCGCTACCACCTGACGTCGCGAGCGATCGCAGACATCCCGCTGTTGCGCGGCTTGCCGGAAGCGGCGAAGCGCGAGATCTGCCTCGTGGCCAAGTTCGAGACGCTCGATAGACGCTCAGACATTAACGCGCTGTACCGGTTAGATGCTGGTGGCCGTGGATCGAGCTCAAAGCAGTCCGAGTCGCCGTTCTTCATCGTGCTGAGCGGGCGTGTGGCTCTTGTGGGGAGGAACACGCACGCGCACTCCGTCGCTTCCGGGGCAGTAGCAGTTCTCGGCGGTTCAGGAGGCGCCGACAGCAGCCAGTGGCTTCGCGAAGTGGCTGCCGGGGACGGATTCGGTGAGTTCGGCATCTTCGTTCCCCGTGCGATGCCGAGCGTGCATCCAGTTGCCGTCGAGCCGTCCAAGATGCTGTCTATCCCAGCGCCAATGTTCGTCAAGCACTGGCCGCTGGCGCTCCAGATGAAGGAGAACATTGAGTACCTGCGCAGCGGCGTCTCGATGTTCACCGACCTGGCGCTGGACCGTCTTGCATGCCTGTACCAAGTTGTCGAGTTCCGCAGCTTCACTCGCAGAGAGAGTACGTGTGCTATGCATGCATTCGATTATGTGCGATGAGGGTGCTAACCGGGTCGGTTGACACGTTGGTTGATCGGCAGCGGTGTTCGACCTCACGAGCGACACTTCCCGCGCGTCGGTCGCTGATTCAATGTGCCTCATCAAGTCCGGAACGTGTTGCATTCGTCGGTATCTGTCGGTCCCGTCGCCGGTTTCTGTCGACGACGCGGGGCTCTCCCCCTGGTCGACAATCGACTCTCCAGCACCCGCCGCTCGGGGCGTGCGGGCGAAAGCCACCATTGCAGATGTGAGCGCCGGCCACTTCTTTTGGATCCAGGCAGACACACACCCGTTCATCCTCGAAAGCGTCTCGGCCGCCGTCACCGTCGCCATCTTCCCGATCGATCGATTGCGAACTATCCTGCCCCGCACCAACCTCTCCCAGCTGGACGCACAGCGCATCGAGATGGAGGCGCTCCATCAGAGCCAAATTCGCTTAGCACAGCAGGCAATGGCAGCACTCATGAAGGAGAAGGGAGCCGCTGTCTCCGCGGCGGCAAAGCTTGCAGTGAGGACCAACGCAGCCGAAGATACGACCGCACGAACGCCATTGCCTACGTTCACTACGCGGTCGCTCCCACTGGTGTCCCCAAGAACTCGCACAGAGGCATCAAATGGATGTGCACGGCAGTCGGCCCGGTCTCCATCGGCAGACTTGTCCGTGAAAACTTTGAGGCTTCCGCCGCCCACGAGTATCGCGCTAAGCGATCCCGACGCCCTGCCACCGTTCTTTAGTGCAGAGGTGCGTCGGCCGAATCATCGACTGGAGCACTACTACCCAGAGAGCGAGATGCTCGGGCTTGCCGGGTCGTTCACCACTGATGAGCCCGCTAACAGCGCTGACCCGCCACGTCTCCGTGACTTCGCCAAGCAAGATAAGGTCAGCCGCGCTGAGTGGGCATCCCCATTGGTATCCAGGTCCGCATCAGGCGTCGGCGTCAAACATCCCGACAAGGGAGACAGAGCCCCGAGGCCGCTCCAGTTGAGCTTCAACGTGAGCATCCCGCGTGTTCCAGACGACAGCCCGACGCTCTCTGTCAGCGGTCTGGCTGCCGCGTGTCGGCCCCGCACTCCGCGTGCAGTAACCCTCAAGCAGCAGTCATGCGCGCGGATGCCATCATGGAGGTTCAGCGGTGACAACGCAACGGCCGACAACGCCGTGACGATCGAAGTCATCCATCCATCGCATAGCCAGATCTCCTGCCAGGATGGCGACGACTGGGATGACGGAAGATGGGGCGTATTTGAGATCGATCTGCGCGCGAGAGTGGCCGCGAAGCTCTCCGACGTGAGCTCTCCTCTCCGCACGATCTCGCTGATCCCCTGTAAGCCAGGCGAGCGGTCCATCGCGGATCCGAACGTCGAGTCCACGGCTTCTGTTCGGCCGCTATGTCTTGACAGTCGAAGCGAAGAAGTTGCTGAGTTATTCTGCTGCTCGGTGCCTCATCCGGCGCTGAAAGGCGGGGCTCATTACCAACGCGCCGCGATACCGAAGATCCTTCGTGGCCCTACAAGCGAGCGATTTTGTCAGCCGGAACTGGTGCGGAAGCAGGGCTTTCTCATGGTTGTGGACGCGCAAACCAGCACAAACAACTCACGGAGAGCGCCTCCCGGGTGTCGACGCTTCTACGTGCTCGTAGGAAGAGAGCTGCGTGAGTTTCCAGGCACGGTGGTGCTGCACAGCTTGCCGAAGGAGCGCTGGACCGGCAGCTACACGCTCCATAGCGCCAGCAAGGTCGTGGACGTGTGTGGCAAGGCCTTGTCGCTACCCAATCGCGTGCGAGCTCAGAGCTTCCTGCTCGTCGTCGACTGCCACACGTCCGTAGTGTTCACAGCGCCGTCGCAAATGGAGCGGAAACAGTGGATGGTCGCATTGAACGAAGCCTATTGCTTCGAATCAGACAGCAGTCGAGGGAGTCCGTACCCTCGCATCAAGCAGGTGCAGCCGCCGATCGAACCAGGACCGAGCGCAGCCACTTCATCCCCTCGAAGTCGAAAGAAGACGGCGGCCATAGTTGCAGGCAACAACATCGCCGAGGAGGACGCGATGCCCGTGGAGTGCTGCATCTCGTGACTGTAAGTTTGCATCGAACAGGCATTTCAGGCGCACAAGACACGGCTGCGCGTCCATCTCGTGCGACTGGTTAAAGCAGCGTCTTCATTTCTCCACTCTGTCTATTCACCCCTCAGTCCGGTCTGAAGACAGCCTAGGAGAAGTTGACCTTGGGGTACCACTGCTTGAGCGTGGCGAGCAGCTCGGCGAAGCTGTCGTCGACCACGCGGTTGACGAGCACGGCGTCGAACACGCCCGGCTGCTGGCCGAACTCGACCTCCTTGGCCGCGTTCTTGGTGCGCAGCACGATCTTGTCCTCCGACTCGGTCCCGCGACCGCGCAGGCGCTGCTCGAGCTCCTCCATGGACGGCGGCGCGATGAACAGGAACTTGGCCGGGATGCCCGACGCCTTGACCTGCTGCACGCCCTGGATGTCAATGTCCAGGATGCAGATCTTGCCCTTCTCCTGCACGTTCTCCACGGCGCGGCGGCTCGTGCCGTACACGTTGCCGTGCACCTCGGCGTGCTCGAGGAAGAGCCCGGCCGCGATCTCCGAGGCCACCTGCTCCTTGGTCGTGAAGTGGTACGCCACGCCGTCCGCCTCGCCCTCGCGCGGCCCGCGCGTCGTGTGGCTCACCGAGAAGCCGAATGTGTTCGGGAACCTCTCCAGCAGCAGGTTGATCAGCGTGCCCTTGCCCACGCCCGACGGACCCGCCACCACCAGCGGCGTCAACTACGGACAACGCAGCAGCAAGTTCGTTAGACGCGAGAGTAGAGGGTGATTCCGAGCCGCACAAGGGCGCCAAGCGCCCGCTAGCAGCGCGCGCGTGTGTATGCGTATTGACGGCGCGCGTACCCCTGCGTTCAGCGGCTGGGCGGCCGTGAAGTGCTCGACGGCGAAGGCGAGCACGTCGGCGGGCTTCTCGAGCAGCAGCGTCGACATGAAGGAGCTCAGCAGCGTCTTGATCTCCGGGTGCGCCGCCACGTATGCCTCGTGGTCCTTCTTGATGGCCTCCTTGCGCTCGTTCAGCACCGCCAGCTCCTCGAACGACAGCGCCTCGAGCGCCTTGCCCGCGTCCTCCGCCATGCTCGTCCGGTGAATTGATCCAATTGGAATTAGAGAGGGCGGGGGTACACGTGGACGAGCAGACCCGGGAGGAGATTCGGTCGGAGTGTAACCACATCGCGTTACTTTTGGCGGTTACAGTTACTTTGGGTAGGCATAACTTCCTTCCTTGGAGTTACTTATCGATGATAAGCAGAGTGTAGCCATCTTGTGGGGCTGAACGTTTCGATGAGCAGTTCAAAAGGGTTCAGCACCGGGATTTGCTTCTTGGGGCTAGCTCGCAGCTACTTAGCAGTGCTCCAATCGTTCGAGAGCGGCTTCGGCAACCCTTTGGAGCCCACATTGAACAGATTCATACACCTCTCGTTGTTATATTCCCTCCTCTCGTTGCTCCGTTGGGGGGCAATATCACGGCTCCAACATCGCCGGATGATGCCCGCCGTAGCTGTCAGTAGCCCGGCCCTACTCACTGGAACACGCTGGATGATGATGCGGACAGGTTCACCTCCTCTTCCTGCGCGGGCGCGTCGTACGTGTTCGCGGGCGGGTAACTGGGCGGCGCCGCAGCCATAGGCGCTGGGGCAGCAGGCACGGCGCTGTTCGCCGCCACCGCCTTCGGGTTGAAGATCTTAAACTGCGGGGGGCCACGCGGAGCAGCCTGCGGGGCAGCAGCGCCGTATCCGGGGTAGCCGCCCATGGCTGGCGGTTGGTTGGCGCGGGGCATGGCCGAGTACGGGTTGCTCCCGTCAACTGCCGGAGGCGGCGCTGCCAGCCCGTCGCTGCCACCAGAAACCGGAGCCTGTGCAGGTTGATGCGCAAAGGCCGGGGGCGGCGCCGTCACCTTCACCTCCTTTGTGTTGCCGTACTTGGCCGTCAGCTCCTCGTTGCCGACGCTGGAGCCGAATCCGTCCGCCTGGATCGGCCGATACTCGCCGCGCTTGATGAACTTGGACTGCGCACCCGCACGTGGAATCGCGCTGTGCGTCGAAGCAACGTACAGGTGACTATGCTGAGGCGGAGGACCGCCCATTCCGCCCATGGGCGGCGGCGGCATCGAGCCCGCGTACTCGCCACTCACGGGCGGCGGCGCAATCACGGGCCTGGGCGCCATCGGGTCTGTGGACGGTGTGATGCCAGGGGGAAGCATGGCCGCGGCTTGCGCGGGGTCTTCATGTCGGAACTGCAGCGGCAATAAATACTGGCGGATGCGGTCTCCCTTGGCGACGTCGTAGGCCGTGCGGCCTTGGCGGTTGCGCAGCGCCGGGTTCGCGCCATGGTTCACGAGGAACTTGACAGCCTCCTCGTGGCTCTGCGCGGCCGCATAGTGCAGCGGTGAGTTGCCGCGCGGGCACGTCGTGTTGACGTCAATGTTGCGCTCGAGCAGCACCTCCAGGATCCGGATGCGTCCGTAGTACGCGGCCGTGTGGATCGGCAGGTTGCCCGCTTGGTTTGGGGCGTTCGGGTCGACCTGCGCCTCGTCCACCATGTGCATGAACTTCTCCTCCAGGCCCTGCTCGATCGCCGCATGCAGCTCTTGCTCGGGCGTGAGCGTCGGCGCCAGCATCTCGCCCAGGTTCTTCACGTTCAGCTTGTCGGCGATGAAGCTGAACATGGTGACTCAACTGCGCAGAACGCGGCACGGCGGACGCTCAGCGAATGGAAAGCCAGCGAAAACGGAGCGGAGACTAGCGTGGTGTGGGTGCGACCTTGGGGGCACCTCCGGGGCGGCGTGATAGGCGAAGGAACGAAGCGGACGCGTCGGGTATGACGCTCCCCCGGTGGCTTCTTGGTCGCTCGTTCTTCTTTCAACGTGGCGCGAATGCGCGCGTCCCTGCCCCTCCCAAAACAACTGACTGTGACAACGAAAAAAACAGGTGCAAAGAATGCATCGATTGTTTAAAACAATGCGAACTTTTAGAAAAGGGTTACGCAGGAGGGTTACGCTCGTGTAACCATCGAACCTAACTCTGCGAACTTTACATATCAGTTGTAAACTTCAACGAGAACAGTTCTCTGTGGGTTGCTAGGTATTGGGACACGACTCCACTCATGGGACTGCACGTTCGATCCACACAGCCGTTGGGTTGCCGTCTCGCCCACGGTGGCGACCCCGTTTCTATGAAAGGCGGCGTCATCTTCCCGGTCTCGACAGCTCTCGCGCGCGCCCAATTGGACTCTGGTCGGCGTTCACGCTCTGTCAAGTTCCAGAGACGGACATGGAGCTGCCACAAAGCGCTGCGGGTATCCCGTCCAAGCTGATGGCTGAAGTCCCCGTCGACCGTCCGGCGAATGAGCGCAGCCCGCTCATGAAGCAGCAGCAGTTCGTCACGTGCACGTTGTGTGGGCACGCTATCGGGAAGTTGGACCATGTCAAGCAGTTGCGATGCGGCCACGTCTTCCATGCGCAGTGTGCCGACGAGTGGCTCCAGCTCAACTACTGCTGCCGAGAGTGCGGCGGCCAGGCGGTGTTTCCTGTGGTGTCTGCGCAGGCGATTCACGAGGCGCGGTGCGCGGCGGACGCATCCACCGGCCACGTTGAAGCTGTTCCGGTCGCGACTGTGCCTCTGGACGGCACGGACGCGACGCGGTACGCCGCCTGCCGCGACTGCGGCGCGACATTCTATCGCGATCCGCGCACGATGAAGCCCGATACTAACGCGTGGTACCGGTGCCCGAGCTGCCGGCGTATGGACATCGCCGACCTCATCTGGAGCAGCTGCAGCCTCCAGTGATGCGGCCGCGGAGAAAAGGATCCGCGCGCGAAGGACGAGTGGAGATTGCGTTTTGGTTGGTAAGTATGAGTTGGGACGGAGGATCGATCGGACTGAGGGCGTGATTGGCGAGTGATTGACGGACTTACCATAGACGGACGGATTGGTAATGGCTTGAGTGAGTGGCAACAACAATCACATCGTTCTCTTTGGCGTACAGTATTTACAGCTTGAACCTGATGATCCACGGTGGCCCCATGGCAAATCATGGCAAGTTGCCAATGATTTGGATACCGATCGTGTCGGCCACTCCAAACTCAAACTCACTGTCACTAACGCGAAACCGTCGATATTCGTCTATGTATTATTCCGCTTTAGTGACGCTTATGAGGCCATCAAACGGCGGCGAAACAGAGGTTGTTTTCGAAAAACCCAAAACGCGGCGAGCATGAGCAGCAAGCGGACTAAGAAGAAAGTGCGCGGCGGCGGCCGCGGTGGCGCGCGGCCGCTCCAGCGCGTCATGCTGACCAAAGGCGACTGGCTCGGTACGCACCGCGTTCTCCGCTTCTCACTGCGTCGAGCGGTGTCTTTCCGCTCGTGTTTGGCTGCGTGGGTCCCATTTTTATTGACTGGAACGGATCGCATGGGTCGGTCGGTTGTCTCTCTGCGATCGCGTGTGTGGACCAACAACAGACGTGATGGACTCGGACGGGGTGTGGAACGTCGCGCGCGTGCTCAGTGTGCCGTCTCTGGGCGAGGTGGGCGAAATTTGCGCGTATTATGCCGGTTATGGCCATCAAACCGCCGTTGAGCGTGGCGGATTGCGGTTTGGAAGGCTCACGACTGGTTGAATGGCTCCCTGCAGGTTGAGATCAAGTACGACGGGTGGCCGCCCGAGTACGACGAGGTCGTGCGCATTGACAGCGACCGCGTCGCGCCGTACCATACGTATACGTGGTCGGTCAAGTGCTGGGTGCGCTACCTCAACTGGCCGCTGTGGCCGTCCTTGGTAAGTGAGTCGCTGCTGTCTTAACCGCCCTGCGTGCTGCCTATCCATCTTACCCATTGATCTACTGTCAATGCATGTAGATTACGATCCGGACGCCGGGCAACATGAAGGGCGTGGAGCACCTGCGACGAGAGAATCGGCTGTTCGTGGACTTCCTCGACAACCCGGACTTTAGCAAGCGCGATCGGTAACGTTGGCGCGAGCGATCGATGTGTGTTTATCCAGCTCTGACCTACATTGTGGCTGATGCCAGGTGCTGGAACCCGAAGCGCAACGTGCGGGCGTTCGACAAGGACTTCGACGAGAACCGCAAGCACACCAATGGCGACCTGTTTGAGAACTCGCTGCAGCTCATGCTACAGTCGAACGCGACCAAGAAGATGCCGCGCTTCGTCAAGGGCACGCTGCCCGTCCAGTATGCGGCCTGCGTGACCGAGCCTGTCTCGGAAACTCGGCGCACCATGGGCGAGGACTTGTGGCTGAGAAACTTTGCCAACAACCGCGAGCGGCACTTCCTGACTCACGTCTACGAAGACATTGGGCGCGAGCCACGTGACGCGCTGGAAGAAGACAGCTCAAGCGAGAGCGATGGTGAGGGCGAAACGCCTGCTAGTGGCCCTCACGCTGAGGAGCCGCTAGAAATCGCGTACAAGTCGGACGATGACAGTGGTGAAGACGTTGTTCCGAAGAAAAAGCCAGCAAAGAAGAAGCGGGAGCCAAGGATACTGTCACCAAAGGTGGAGCCGAGAGAGACGAAGCCAAAGATTGAGGAACACCCGATGTCCCCAACCGCTCCAGGAAGACTCTTCCCGTCCGTCCTCGTTATGAAGGACGAGATTATTGTTGTCGATGACGAAGACGACGACGACAGCGATCGCTACATCCCGAAGAAGAACTCGAAGCGACCGCGTCTATCGTCGACGTCACGGTCACGTCAGCCATCTACTCCGAGGAAGGCTCCACCTCAACCGTCAACGCCAAGGAAAGCACCATCTCAGCAGACTACTTCAAGAAAGGCCCCTGCTGAACCATTTCCGCCAAGGAAGACGCCATCTCAGCCCCCTACGTCAAAGAGAGCGCCACCGGCTATTGTGAAGCCAGCTATTGAGAAGGAAAAGAGAAGATCACGGGGCGACGCCAGCGACGATGAGGATGGCGAGCTCTTGCCTGACGTTTCATTTGAGCCCGATGCGAAGGATCCGCCGCCAAGCCGAGGTGGTACGCCGCAGCATCGCAAGCTGCCGGCGAAGGAGATCGCGGCCAAAACTCGTGAAGACCACAGTCGCCGTTTGGGGCTCAACGGCAAAACGGACGGTCACAAGCAAGCGTGGCTAAGTATGTTGAGTCAAGCGGACGCCGAAGGTGCGACGGATGTTTGTATGCTTCACGTGTTTCAGCTGCGAGTGTGTCTGTCATGATGCTTACCGGTGTCTCCGCTCATTGCTTCGGTTAGATCCACCAGCGACGCGCTTTTCGGATGAACGAAGTGAGGCTAAAAGCCGTCGTGTCGATAGCAAACACAGTCGCAAGCGAACATCGAGCACCAGAGCACCAGCGGTGCGAACTCCACCAGACGCGGAAGTCATGGACGAATTCGAGAATTCGTTTATATGTGCGTACTCGCTTTAGATAGATTTTGGTCCTTGTCAAATACCGTGTGCTTATCAACTGTTTGATTTTCGACCTGATTCACAGCGCCAGATTCGACTTGGATGGGCAACGGCATCGAGTACGGTGGCGCAGAAGAACCAACAGTTGAAGGTACGTTAACGGGAACCCTTGAAGAGCGTCAAGTGTTCGTGGTTGCTCATGTGTCATCCTCGGAAACAGAGGGTTCTGCGAAATCTCCGCCTTCGCTGCCAGTGTCACCGATACAAAAGCGGAAAGGGCGAGCGGACTCCCCCAAACTCAACGCGGCTCGCCCTCGTCTCGTGGGCGAAAGCTACAATGTGATGGATTTTGATTCCGTCGAGGCGCATAGCTCAACGCGGGCCCCTCCCACACCACACAAGCCCCAGCTTCCTGTGAAGCCTACAGTGCGCATCGAACCAAGCGCATTTGCCACTTCGGAACGTCAGAAGAAACCGTCCAGGTCGCATTCCAAGCGCTCATTTCTTGACCAGAGCATCGCTGCAGCGCAGGCAGTGATGGCCTCCATGGGAACAAGTGACCAGGACGGTACAGAAGATCTGGGGCCCATCGTTCCAGCGCGGAAGAAGCGGCTGAAGGTGACTTCGCCAACGCGTAAGTGATGATGCGGCGCATATGGCGCTGTGTCTTGAGGAGGCTAACGACGTGATGCTGCAATTGTACCTTGATGAACAGTCCACGCGGATATCCCGTGTGCAGAATCCCTCTCAGCTGATACTTCTGAAGCAAAGTCACCTGCAGCAATGGCGCCTCCGGTTCCACCCGCTGTCCCTGGCTCTTCGAAAACTATCGCAGCGCCATTATGGACACGCCCAACCCACGATCGAGCAGGTCGGTACACGTTTGATTTGCTGCTTTGTTTTGTCGCTTTCAATTGCGTAGATGGCTAATCGCATGCACATACCACAGAAGACAAGCACCAATCAAACCCCACAGTGGTGGACCGTTCTGCCCGAACGCATACTCCTGCAGCCACTGTGCTCAGCTCGGACAGCGAGGAGGAGTCGAAGATGAGTGCGATTCCGGATCCTCCGGTGATCGAGTCGGCAGAGAATTCCCCTGTTCAAGCGGAGTCTCCTGCGGTCGAAAGTCCTCTTCCTCCTGCTATTTCGGAGCCGCCCGTGATAGACGCAACACCTGCATCAGCAGAATCGTCCAGAGGTGGCATTGACGGCCTCGATCGCTTGCTGATGGCCAGCAGAAGCATTTCGTCGCCAGTGCTCCAAACAGCGACGGGGGCACCCAATCCAGTTCCGATGTTTTTGGAGAAGAAAGCTGCACCAAAAGCGGAGGTCGTCCCAGAGATCCCGCGCCGCTTTTGTATGATGCGAGTCGGAGAACGAGGTACGTTGCTTGGCGTGATTTGTGTGTGCCCCATCAAGGCTTATATCGCTGACTTGACCGTGACTGTGTCTGTATATTTGATCCAGTGGGACCAGCGCTCAATGCCCAGACGAAAACGCGCATGTTTCAAGGGCTTCAGCATCCGTTCATGCTCGTCTCAGCGCCTCGCAAGTTTGGTGACAACAGTCCTTCACGCTCAACCATCGATGACAGCGCAGACACGAGAGGCAGCAGCGACACGAGTGATCCAATTTCGTCCGCTTCTACTTCGTTGGCGCATTTGATGCTCCACTTGAACGGCACAGCGCCACCTCCAGCAGTGAACATGTCATCGCTGAGGCCGCCACCTCCACCAGGTGCGGTGTTCAGCTCAAGCGGCGGATTCTCGATGCGCTCTTGGTTCAAGCGCAACGTGTATTCCAGCTTCCTCAGCCCACATCACCATGCTTGAGTAAAGACAAGGCTGAGTGAAGGCGGTGACAAAACCAGACGAGTTGCAAGGCGAAAAGCACTCTGTGTTTGGCGATGCTCCTGCGTTGTTCACTGTCATTTGCTGCTGCTGAGGACCAGATACACGAGCGCGATAGTGTGTTGGCTCGCGGCGTGAACGCCGGAGGCTTCTGCGCGCGAATGTGCGGAGTACTCAAAGCGGAGCACGCGGGTGGGTCTGAGTATTATGTGCGCGTCCTATTTGTTGTGTCCATGACCCCTGTCTATTCTTGTCGACAGAATTGAAGCATTCCTTATCAATATCGTCAACGCGAGGACAGTGCCTCCTTGTGCTGTCCGAGATGCCGAGCTACCGCCCGACTGACACGTTTGCATAGATTGGAGCCTCGTCGGAGCCGGCCACTCACTCATGTCGGCTCAAAGTGATGACCGTCGACGCACCGACAACTATCGACATGGTTTGTTGGATGTTCCTGATAGCGCGATACTAATCGTGGACGACCACAGCTCTCGGGTCCAGACGCTGCTGCCTCAGCAAGACCAGCGACGGCCACTATACTCGCAGCGCCAGTCGCCACTGATCCAGTCGCACGGCGCGTCGGCGTTCATTGAGCGAACACGGGACCGCTTCGGCATCCAGGACCTGGCGCACGAGTGGGTCACCGTGTTCCAGAGCATGGTTGGCGCCGATTTGGGCCACCAAGGCGCCCGTCACCACCAGCATCAGCAACAACAGAGCCATTCCAGTCGACGCCACCAAGCAAGCACCCTCGACAACATGAAGCTGCTGATCCCCGACACGGTGCTGCTCAACCCCAGCGGGTGCGTCCTCCTCAGCAGCCACGTTGTGCGCGGGAAGTCGATTTGACATGCTGTCACTTTGCGTTGTCTCTAGCCAGCCGAGTTTATGGTTCGCCACTTCTTCGTCCGGACGCGTCAAGACCAGGCAGCTGGTGGTGAGTGCGATCGCTGCTGTTTGTCGGTTGTAGATAGCGTCATTGACGGTTGTGCCGTCGATGATTTCAAATAGCACGCGACGCCGCGCGAGATCTTGCGTGCGTTCACAGCCGCTCGCCCGTCTTCGCCTCGCCTAAACGAGACGGACATCGTTGCTATTCAGCGCATCGGGTTCCAGACGCGAATGCTGACGTCGACCGAGCTTAAGGTGCCCAACACGTGTGTTGACGGAGTGGAAAACAGTAATCAGGTCTTGACTGACACTCGATCCGTGCGCGTAGGCGGTTTGTCGGGAGATGGAGAGCAGTCGAGGCGTTCTGCAGCTTCCGCAGCTTTCTCCTCGGTCCCACAGCGGCCTAATGGATGGCGCGAGCGAAAACGAAGGCAGTGTTGACGATGCTGACCAGCCAATGGGCTCCACCCTAGCGCCTGACAAGACGATATCGATGGGATCACGGCCAGCCGTGCGCAGCCTCTGCCTCCAGCAATTCGTGCCGCGCTACGGCGGCGTCCGCTTCTTCGCGATCTGGAGGCAGCACCAGCCACAGCGCCGACACAACCAGCAACCACAACCGATCGTAGGTGATCGGAAGAACGCGGTTTCCAACTTACGCGTCGCGGGCTCTCGCTTAGCACGCGAGGCGAGGCCCCAACCACCCTGTTCACCGCAAATTCGTCACATCCCGCACGCCGCGGCAGCTGCGGGCAAACGGACCAGCGAGTTTGTGTGCGAATTGTTCCTCCAACGGTATCCAATCGTCACTCCGACCAGCAGCAGTGGTGCCCATGCCACCTCAGCATGTGCAAGTGTCGATGAAGAGCCACGCCAGTTGCCGGACGAAGAGGAAGGCGATGTTACCGACGCGGGCGGCGAGCAGCGCCAATCGCACGTTTCCGAGAGTGAAGGCGACGATCAGCAGTACTGGATGAACCACGTAGAGCGCGGAGAGAAGCTCGTGCCTCTGCGAATCAATCGCGATCGGCGCTCTAAGCGGCGGCAGCGTCGTGGTCGTGATTGCGTTGGTGAGCACGATGGCAACGACGGGAGTGGCGGCGAATCCGACGACGACAGCGACGAGGAGCAGCGCGAGCTAGCGGGAGTCAAGCGTGTACTAGAGCGCCTGGCGCTGGACCCGAACGTGGTGATCCCTCAGTTGTTCCACATGAAGCGCATCACGGTCGAGCTGCTCAGTCGCGTCAATGACGTCGCGGGCAAGAGCGCGTCGCCTCGCCGCGCTGTCGGTCTTGCGTGCGAGTTTTTCCTCGACGCGCGCGACAGGCAAGCACACTTGGCGGGCGTTGCGGGTACCCAGTGGGAAAACTGCGTGCCGACATGGGAGATGCTGCGCTTCCAGGACGCGACGGCAGCCAAGTTGAGCACCTTCTACTCGGTCATCGCCAGCGGAGAGAACAGCAGCGACGACGACGACGATGACATCGATGGTAGCAATGCCGTGTCGAAGAAGAAGCAGCAGCACGCGTTGGCTCTGCGCCTCTTTGACGAGCTGAACCCTCGCTTCCCGTCGGTGCAGTCGCCTCTGGTGGACGCGACGCAGTGGAAGTTCCGCTCAGCTCTGCTGCCGCCCGATGCAGCGCCACGGTTCGTCGGGGTCGAGGTGCCCAAGAAGTTCCGCCGCGGACGCTTCCGGCCGCTGCTTCGCCCCGAACAGGCCGTGTCGGTGAGCCGCCTCCACCTGTCGCCGCGCGCGCCCTCGCCGCTCGCCAGCTCGGTGCGCCACCCGCTCTCTCGACGCTTCGCCGCGGACGAAGTCGCACCAGATCCAGTGGCGAAGAGTCCGAAGAAGCCAACGATTCCTCGCCACTCCGTCGTTGCGTCGGCCGCATCTGCAACAGAATCCTCGTGGTGAGCAATGCGGTCGAGTGATCGTCCGCTATGACCTGACAGAAGACGGCAGGGTGACGCACAGGCGAGACCGCAAGGAACAACGGGGCGTCATGTGCATGAGGTGGCATTTTCGACAGAGCCGGGAACGTTGGTCGACGGCAGTCTCGCTGACTGGCTGCAGCGCGTCACTCGTTGAGAATGGCGCGCAGCCCATGCACGAACCAGCGTTGGATCGTCCACGGCT
The DNA here is from genome assembly GCA_023338115.1 of Phytopythium boreale. Classification (NCBI taxonomy): domain Eukaryota; phylum Oomycota; class Peronosporomycetes; order Pythiales; family Pythiaceae; genus Phytopythium; species Phytopythium boreale. The sequence continues at coordinate 29,316 of JAADYG010000069.1, read as the reverse complement.
GGCGGTCGACTTCTTCGCGCGACCCGCCGAACCACGGCGCGTACCGGTCTTCATTGCGCACAGGCGAGCGTCGCTCGGCCGCAGCAGTCGCACTGGTATAACCTCGATCCGAGCGCCGTTGCGGGGCGGCGAAGCGCTCCTTGCGCCGGTGGACCGCGTCATCGCATCTCGACCCAGGAGCTGACAAACGCGCTGCACTTGGTAGTGGAGTACGACGGACACGATCGGCGTCATCTCGGTCGTTGACACCCATTCCCGCGTCGTCGTCCATATGCTCTTCCAGCCTGGAGCTCTCGGGACTCGGCGGGGTACGAGAAGGCGACAGCCATTCAGGTGAGAGCGACGCCTGTGATGCTTGACTTTCGTCGAAGTTACCAGCGTCGACCTCCCACTTCACCACTGGCGCGCTGATGGCCGTCCTCTGATCGTCAAAGCGCCGCTGGACGGGAAGCTGCGCGGGGGCTGAGAGCGGCTCGCGGTCGACGACGACTTGGAACGAAGAAGCAACAGCGACCGAGGCGCTGGAAGCGATAGTTGACTCAAGAAGTTCCTCGATTACTACGCCGGGTGGAACCGCATGCAAAGGCAAAAATCACGACACAAAGCAAGGCTTAATCAACACTGAACGCCACAGCGCACGCGGAGAAAGGGGAGGAAGACTAGAGATCGCTCATAAGCCAACGTGTATCTATCCGTAGCGCTCCCACGTCGCGGACTAGACACGACTGGCATCGAGAGCAAACACCCACACAAAGGCGCAGACATACAGAGAGGAGAGGGGAGATCAACCTTTGACACGTCGCGCGCGCGTCCGGCGCGTCGGCATCACGTACTCGCGCTGACGCTTCTGGTGCAGCCGCGAGCTTCGCCGACCGCGAGCAGAGTCCTCGTCTTCCTCCTCCTCCTCGTCTTCTCCGTCGTCTTCCTCCTCCTCGTCCTCCCCTTTGCCCTCGTCCGCCTCGGGCTCCTCCTCCTTCTCTTCGCTTTCGTCTTCGTCTATTGTCAATAACACACGGTAGCACACGCATGAGTCGGCGACGTTAGACGTACGAACATTGCAGGCTCGTCGGGCGTCGCTCCGAAACAGATGAGTAATGTTGACCGGCACCAGAGCCCATGGTGGATCCACGTACCGTCATAACCATGTTCGTGATCGTCGGCGGCACCCTTGGGAGTACGCTTCGCCACCGTCTTGGGCTTCTTCTTGCCCTTGGCCACACCCTTGGCCGCGCCCTTGGCGCCCTTGGCGCCCTTGACCGAGCGGCGTCCGGCTCCGTCGTCCTCGTCCGCCTCCTGGATCTCCACTTCTTCGTCATCTTCACCAGACCCGGAGCGGCTCGAGCGCTTGACCGATTCCTTCGCGCCCGTATAGCCGTACAGGACGCGGTAGCGGTCGCTGAACTTTCGGTAGGCGTCGAACCAGTTGGTCGGGTCGAAGTTTTGCCGCTGCACCGCGAGTGGCACAGCCATCTTGCTCGAGTACTCGATGGGGAGTGTTCCCGGACCCGAGAAGAGCAGCGGCGACTCGCCCGCCGCCGCGCGCTGCGTGCCGTCCACGTACTCGGGGAACTTCTTGCCCACGCTCTTGGACGCGCGCTCCTCGAAGCCCTCCTGGAATGACTCGACCGCCTTCTTCTGCATCCAGCAGCGCGAGCGCTTGGACTCGTCGAACGAGTCGAAGAACTCCACGTACAGCTTCTTCTCCTCCTCGAGCCCGGCCGCCGCGCTCTTTGTCGTCGGCGCGCGAAGCACCACCTGCCGCATGAACGTCGCATCCGACATGTTAAGCTCGGGCGATAGATGACCAAAGGCGTCGGGTTACAAGCAATAACAAGAAAACGCACGAAGGCCGGCCACCAGGGCCACTTGTTGAGCTTGGCCCAGCACTTCTTGACGAGCGTGTACGTGTGCAGCGGCGCGAGGCGGTCGGCCGACACGGGGATCCATTGGTTGTACTCGTCGCCCCACCCGTCGTACTTGATCTCCACCTGGACCGCGTTCATCACCACCAGCATCCGCACTGGTTAGGTCCATCCTCTCTCCATCTTAGGGAACAGACATAGTGCAACGGGCGCTCACCATGTCGTCCGACTCGTCCCCGACGTCCACGACCACGCCCGTGTTCCAGATGCCTTCGTCGTCCAGCACGTCTATAGTGTAGTGATCATGCATACAAACGCAGGGGTCGTGAGGGGACAATGCGGCCGTGGAATAAGAAGAAAGGACCGAGCGCCAGGGGGAAACACACAGACGTCTCCCCCTTTTTCCTATGAGAAAGGCGGCGGAGGCGTAGGCGCGACAGACGTACCGACGCGGAGCCCGATCTCGAGCGGGATACTCGTCGACATGGCTGCTTCCTTGCGCGCTGCGGCTTGGGAGACCGTGGGGGAAAGCTGCGCTTCGGTGACCCCGTCCGTGTGCTTCTCGGCGTGTATTTTCCTGCCTTTGCTTCTTCGCAGCACAAAAAGACCAACACTCTGATTCAAAGGGGTCTTGTATTCAAGTGATTAGCAGTGCACTTCGTGTGTCAACGTGTTCGTAATGAGCATCATCACTTGCTGTACAGTACCGACCGACGGACACGCGCCGTGATGACCATGACGGGATTGATGACGCTTCTCACAGCCGGACAATCCAATGAGTTGGCCGTCCGCATATGGCGGCCGCATGCGCATTGCGGCCACTCACACGGCCAGCAACCTGGCCAGCTTGCCCTACTCGTCGCATGGACGCGAGTGTGCTGCTCATTGGCCACCTCAGACCGCGAAATGATGCGGCAACAACGGCGAACTCGGCGGCCTTGTAGTTCCCAACCTCGAACGACTACGGGGCGAAATGGAACCAAGGACGACGCCTTCTCGATTCGATGGGCGTCGCGTCTAGAGGCGCGCCGTTGCGACAGGAGACAGCGAAGCGGAGGCTGACGTCAGGTGCGTGCCCCACCAGGCAGCGCCCTGCCCCCTACCGCGCCGTTTCTTCTAGCAATGGATAAAAGCGCGGCCGGTGGTATTTCTTTGTGTGCGACTTGACCGGATTCCCCGCTCAAGCACGGTGCAGCACGATCGTCCGCATCAACAACTTGGCGCACAGGGTTTATTCCGCCGTGGCGTTCGCTCTGCCACTTACCCAATTAGCTCGCCGCACTCGTTCATGTCACGATGGCAGCGTCGATCACTGCATCTTCAACGTCAGCTCAGCTTCTGATGGCGAGCCACGTAGCGCGAACACCACAGGCTTGGCGGCGACGGGGGCGCCGCAGACAAGAGAGGTCCGCCGCGATCGCCATGGCTCGAGTAGCGGCGGGAGCGCGCATCACGCCAAGCGTGGCGGGGCACATGTGTGTCGGATAGAAATCGTCCAGCGATCGCGCAGCGGACAAGAACAATCGCTCTGAAGGTCGGGACATGGATAGGCCGGGTGCTTTTACCGCTGGTTGAACTGGGTGACGTGTTGGGAGTGGGTTTTGTCAGGTGCCGCACCCATACAAATTTCAAGTTGTGAGACACCGAAGTGGCGGCTGCCTTTGGGTACTTTTTTCATTATCGACACTGTCGACAATAGACGTCGATAACGTTGAAAATTTTATTTCCGACGCTTTGACATGTCAATAATACAGCACCCGACAAAGATGTCCAGTGCGAAAAAAATGACTTGATTATGGTATGCAGACAGACGCGACATGCCGCGGGTTCCGGGAGCAAGCGGCGCGTGCCGGCGATGGGTTTCATTCGCTCGCGTCGCCGCTTCCCTCCATGTCTAACGCGTGCGCGACGCGTACAGTAACGGTCTCGCGCGCCCGCAGGATGGATTGTCGAAGCCGCCGCGCGGTGAGAAACGAGCCGAACGACGGGTGGCCGGCAGCGATTGTCCAGCGCTTCGCTTTTGGTGCCGCACTCTACACACTAACGGTAACTTGCCGCGCTTATGGTTGGCGGCGTCCAGATTGATTGCCAGCAAACGCGGTTGATTATCCAGCGTTCCGCTAAAAGCGTGTCTATATGCCGCGCGCGTCCTCACAATGAACTTCGGTTCGATAAACATAGGATAACCGCTCCTTGAGAAGCGGCACGAGCTCTAATACACATGAATCGTGGACTGGTGTGGCGTCCGTGTCGCTTCTGCTGACGTACACATTGCAGCAGCGAGATCTAGTTCACCGAGCGTTCTCGTAGTCATGGTGATCATCGATTTGCATCATGCGAATGAATCAGGAAGCAGCAGACGCTTGCAGGCGCGAGCGGACCGCAGGATACAGACTCAAAGCACGCCAGTCCTTGCCGAATCACAACGTGACCATGTCAACAATCGCCGAACAATCCGAAAGCATAACACAACACATGCACACTGGACCGTTGGGATGGATAATAAATAGTCTAGTTGTTCTAGTATTAGGTTGGGGTGAGTCCCGAGCTTCTATCGCTAGTGGGGGGGGAGGTGGAGACCTGGCTCCATCGCGTCGTGTCTATCTGCCTACATCTCCAGGTCGAAGATGAGGTCGTTGGGGTCGGCTTGCCGGGGCTGCTCGTCCTGCGGCTGCGGCTTCGCCGACGGCAGCGGCGCGTTCTCGCTCGAGAAGCGTTGCATGTCCTTCCGCCAGCACACGGAGCACTCGTTGCAGCTCGGACACTCCTCCTCGTCGTCCTCGACCTCCCACATCTCCTCGCTGGTCGGCTCGTAGCAGTGGTGCGGCATGGGGATCATGACGGGCGCCGTCTGCAGGGCCGGCCGCGCCATCTCGTGCTGCTTGTGTGCCTGCATCTTGCGCTCCCAGTTGAGGCGGATGAACGCCGACAGCAGCTTCTGGTCCTCGCTCGACAGCGTGTCGCCGCCGCGCTCCGACTCGCTGTCCGTCTCGTCGTCCGAGAGCAGCACGGGCTCGTCGAACACGAAGCGCTTGGCCGACGGCAGCGCGCTCACCGGCAGGCTCTGGGTCTGTTGCGTCCACATTGTTGGCTCGGCCTGGCTCGCTTGCAGGTGTAGCAGTGTGTGTGTCTTGGGTGGCGTTTTGGGGAATGCGCCGCCGACTCGTTTTGCACTCGGGCGGGTACAGCAAGCCCGCAAGCTTTTGGAATACTGTACCGACCGACCGGAGGGTATAGCACAGTTGGACTGTGCACAGTCGTTGGCCCAATCCGACGACTGCAAACCCGAGATGCAACCGGGTCGGCTCCATCTGGCGTCCATGAGGTGATTGTGCCCGTAGCGTTGCCGCGCCGAAACAGGTGCCCAGCCGCGAGGATTCGCTGTGATTCGCCCCGCCCGTTGGTGACGCGACCTTTTGCGCAATCTGATTGGCGGTTAATTCAAGTCTGCGCACAAAGCAATCTGATTGGACGAAAGCGAATCCGCGGCAGCCACCGCTCTCTGGAATGAACCGCCTCGTCTGTGCGTCGTCGTCCCGCGTCACGGCCCGCGTCATGGCCCAGATGGCAGCTCACAAGCGCAAAGATTCGCATCCCAGGTTCGAAAACTTTGACGGCCCGCCGGAGCATAGTCCGGCCAAGTGTTTGTGCGTCTTGTGCTTGGGACAAGGGGCCGCCCACCCGCCCGCCTTCGGACCGCCCAGTGTTTATTTCCATGAATCTTCCAGGTCCCTCAAGCGGCAGCCAACCAACCTCAAGGTTGCTCTCAGTAGTGGGCCGTCCAGTAATCTAGTTCCCTGGAACTTTTTGCCAACTGCAACCTGAAGCCTCTAGAACTTGGGAAGCGGCATGGAAACCGCGCCAAAGGAGCAGGTGCCAACAGAGAGAGACCAAGTTGCAGTTCTTGCACCTGTGAAGATGAAACGCGCTTGGGGTAACGGCGGAGCGTGGACCCGATCCGTGTCATCGCAGGTATACTTTGGCCGAGTCTGGCGGGGCTCAAGGTCGAAAACGCGGCGAAAAACAACGTGGCCGCCGCTTCAATCGAACGCGCCGCCGCGACCAAAGTTCAACCAGGTTCGGGCGTGTATCTCTGTCGTAATCGAGCGAGCACCCGTTGAGTCGTGGTTAGTATACGGTAATACATGTAGCTCTGCGACAATGAGCAATCCCAATAGAAATGGCACAACGCAAGGCCCAGCGCGCGCTGATCCGTACGTACGCGCGCGTACGAGTGAGCCTCTGGCCAATGGGTTTGAGCAGCTGGAGAGCGCGGCGCCCCGACTGTGAGTGACGGTCACCATGGCCTTTGAGCAACAACAGCAGAACGAGGCGCTCCGACGACGGTGACGTTCGCCGCGCATCCTGGCTGGCGGTGAGTGGAGCTGTGAGGTTGTTGTGTCGCCTGGCAGCGATAACACCGATTCGACAGATGAACACGAACGAATGCACGAGAATATTACAGTCGGCGCGACCATGGCATAATTTATTGACTGCTCGCAATGGCAATACCGTCTTTGGTGTGTGGGATAAATAATAAAAACTAACCACTACGCACGGCCCACGACTTCGTCCGCTGGCAGGCAACTACGCTACTAACAAGAGCTTACAGCTCCATGTCGAAGATCTCGTCGTCGTCGGCGTCCACCGTCGATGTGGCGGAGACCGACCGAGACTTGAGCGGCGCGCGAGCGCGACTCAGGGCCTTGAGGTTGTGCTGCGAGCCGAAGAACGCCAGGTTGCCGTAGAACGCCGGGTCGTCCTCGTCCATCTCGTCGTCGTGAGCACGCATGAAGCGGCCGGCCATCGCGAGGCGCTCGCTCGCGTGGAACGACAGGTCGAGGCTCTCGTCGGCGGTCAGGCTGGCGGGGCTCGCTTGCCGCCGCCGGCTGCCAGCGGGGATCATGATTGGCGCGGTGCGGCTGCTGGGCGCGTTCTTGGCGCGCTTGAGGAGCAGGCACCCCTGTGTGTCCTCGACGTCCGAGTCCGTCTCGCAGTCCGTGTCGCTCCATGTGGACGACGCCACGCTCATCGGGCTTGGGTACTGCTGCTGCTGCTCGTGGCTGTTGCGGAGCGTGCACATCCAGTCGCTGAAGTCCTGCATGCTTGTTGGTGTGGTGGTGGCTTGGCTTGTTTCTGAGATGTGGATGTGGATATCGGTGGTGAGGCTCTTCCTCCACCTTGGCAGCTTTGCAGGGCCGAGTGAGCTCTAGGTGGCAATTTCAAGAATGAGCGCGTGCAAGAAGAGGCCACTCCACCTCCGACGGTGGCGTCTACAGGTTACACTCGAACGTTCGGATCGCACTTGATTAAAGTATACCGACGCGTCGGCCGCCCGCCGCCGGCGAATCACAATCCGTCCTTTTCTCGTGTTGGCGAGGTCCACCTCTCCCCTCCACGTGAAGCGGCGGCCCCCCTACCCCTTACAGCCTGCTGCAACAAGAAAGTTCTTGCTGGCGGTTTTGGTTGGCTATTTATGGGCAGCCGCCGTGGGCGCTTTTCTCCCCACCACGCACCCTTTGGACGTTGCGATTGGCTGGTAAATGATTGATTTGAGCCAATCAAATCCTTTGAGGTCCGCGTGTCAGGGGCCGACCGGGCTCTGCCCGACGCGGCAAAGATACGAGGGCGGCACGCGCGCGCGTGGTTGGTTCGCGCTGTATTTGAGCAATCGTGACAAATAGAAACGCTGCATGTCCCGGTTCGCGGGAACCCGGACTTTACGGGCCATTGGTCCAAAATGGAACAGCGCGATAGAAACGTCGTCGCGTGTCCGGCGTCAAGCGCATGTACACGCGCGGATCTTGGTCAAGCAGTGGCATGATGCCATCCCGCCCATGCCTTCGCATCATCGCCAGCTTCAGCGTTCACCCACCACCCACCGCCACTTCGCTGAGCAACGGCTTCCGCCAGAGTCCATGGTTCAAACAGGTGCTTGGCAACGCAATTTTTGCAAATCGTATTGGAGGTTGGATGGTCGGATCCGATATCTTTTGGCTCGTTTTACAAAACCCAAAAAAATTGGCGCTTTTTCTGGAGACTCATAATGGACTGCATATGCTTTACGCTGGCATCCACTTTCAAACGTGTCGCTTTTGCTATGACTAGCGATGAATCTTTTTGCGAAACGTACGGGAATTGGGTTGCACCGTCGGATTTTATTGGCATAAGTGAATCTTCGGTTTATTATTGAGTGGCTCCTTGCATGTCTGCAGCCGAACCTCATGCGTGCCTTGAGCTGCATTCGCTTGCGTCCAGTCTAGGGTGCAGCGTCCAGACATTCAGCGAGTGATTTAAAGCCACCACGTCACATTGCGCTGGCTGCTCTCGACCAGTCACTATCGGATACGGCGCGAAGCTAGCCTCGCCAGTGGCGACTCGCCACAACTTGGGCGTGAGTCGACCTCTCCGAGGGCTCTGATTGCTCGGCCAGACTGCATTTTAGCGCCCGTCCCGTTCTACTGTCAAATCTTCCCAGTGCGCTGGACGCCTGGGTTCCCATGGCTGGCACTGTGAGTTTAAGTCAAGTGGCGAACGAACCAATGGGTTGACTGGAGCGTGGCCGAGCTTGGCACGCGCCAGGATGCGGCTTGCGTACAGTAGCGAAATGCTCGTTTAGCACATGTGACAGGCGACAGACAAGTCTCGCCTCCAAAACGTGACGTCAGCCATTGTTTATGAATCTTGGAAAGTTCCAGTCCAGAAACCGCTCCAGGTTCCAGAACACGATACAGTCTCCCTTCCCAAATTCGACACGGTAGTACAAATAAATTATGTCATTACATAATACACTTAGAATCGTTTGGTAAAGCAATTTGTATGAAGCCGAAGTACACAAAATATATCTCAACAGGATATTGGTTTAGAGTGGTGTCGAATTTGGGAAGGGGGACTGTACTACCTGTCAGTGTACCGTAAAGATTCGACGCGATAGCACAGCCGTTGCGTCGCCCGTAAGATCGTGACCTGCGCGGTCGCGAGCTGCCAATTCGGGACGCGCACGACCAACAAGTGACACCGGATGCTTCGCACGCCAGCCGGGCACAACGGGACAAATGGCGCCGTTTCTTCCCCCAACTGCAAGGGAATGAATCTGCGCAACGATTGGTCGAAAATTGGTCAATACAATACCTAAGTGGTTGTCCCGAGAATAAGACAGACAAAGCTCCCGACAAAGAAACGGCCCCGCAGATTCAAGTTCAACCGCAACAGCAACCAGGGCCGACCGACCGGATGATACGGTACTGAACGCGCAAACACTGGCCTCGTCGGGTGGATGCCAGTCATTGGAAAAGATCCGAAAATCTGGGGGCGCGGCGGCTCCCGGTTCCCGGCGAGCGCTGTGAAGCGTGCCGACGCGTTGGTTCCGTCCGCGCCAGGATACCTGGGTTGGACGGACAGCTCCGCGTCTTGCAGGATACATGTACCATGTGCTGTGCTGTACCTTTGGTCTCATTCGCGGGTTCTTCACACTTGAAGATTCGCGGTTGGAACGTGACTGCCCGCAGTGCGTACAGTATAATACAAACACCTAAGTTATAGCTGAGTGGCAGAGCAATGAGGTGTCGACGCTAGATCATAGAGGGTATCCGGCCGGATCTTTGTGCATCCGTGCGCGCGCGCGTGTGCACACCCATTCGATTCGGACTGGACTTGTTCGTACATTATACAGTACAGTCTGAGCGTGTACGTACGCGTACACCGTGTACGTGCGTGTTCGCTCGCACGCGCCTTCGTGCAACGCCAATCACTTGGCGGCGCTCTCGCTCCCACTGTAACTGAGTGATACAAAATGGAACCAGCCAGCCACACATGAGACCGTCTCAAAGAGTTCGACACTTTCCGCTCGCCTATCCATCGGCACTTGGACAAAGCATGCCATCTGCCCATGAGGAGCTTGTTGACGTTGAGGTTGGGGAAATGTTCGTTTAACTGCAACCAAGCAGCCCTCTTGCGGGTTGAACTGCAACGTGTTGGACTTCAACCTGGTATCTGGGCTGCGGAAAAGCACTGGGGTTCAGTATACCTTTCACAGTACTGTGATACTTGCAGTTGGTTCAGTACCTGCAGTCTCTGGTCTGTATATAAATAGGCATAACAACTGGGAGGAAACCCAGGAAGACGAGAAAGGACGGCGGTAACGCTAATGCGGCATGGTGAGAGTGCCCATCCTGATGAGGACGCGCTCGATGGTGTGGTCGCTAACTACACGCGGTTCACCGCGGAGCGACCGGCGCTGGTGGCGGAGCGCGCGGCCGGGTCGCCGCTCTTCCTGGCGCTCGAGACGCTGCGAGCCCAGCTTGAGGCGGCGTTGGCCCGTTGTGGCGTCGTCCACGGCGATGATTTGACGCCTCGCGCGTGGCTCGACGCGGAGCTGGCGCGGTTCTTCGACGACGCGCTGGCTCCGGCGATGCAATAGCGAGAGGCCGCGCTGGTGAACGACCTGTACGACTGCTTCCAGCGAGAACTTGAGGCGCGGACAGCCAACGAGCGGGCGCTGGAGGTTCAACTGCACGATCGCGGCCAGGAGAGCGCGCAGCTTCGCGCGCAGCTCGACCGACGCGTCGCTGACACGAACGCGCTGCGGAAAGAGTACTACAAGCAGCTGCTCATGCTGCGCGACATGGTCAACAAGCAGAAGAACGACCCCAGGACGTTGTCGGCCCTGAACGACGCCATCTCCAACGCCAACAACTCGGGAAGAGATAGCGGCAAGGCTGACGCAACTCGCAACGGGACTACGATGGGGTCTGCTGGTAGCAACACGAGGCAACTACAGATGCTGGACACCAGCTACCAGCACTCGGAGACGTCCATGTCCCCGTCCATGCGGCGCGAAAGGGAAAAATGGGAGCAGCGCGCTCATGAAGCAAGGTACAGGCCGTTCGTGTGTTGGTTTCGGTGGGAGTTTCTCGGGTTTGTGTGGAGGAGGACTCACATTTTACTGCTGTAGTGTTGAAAGCCAACAACTGCGAGATCAGGTCGCGACGCTGCGCCATCAAGTCGAGTCCCTCCGCCAAAACGAGTCCAATATGTGGTTCCTCGACTCGAAAAACGGCGTCGGCGAGCGTCAGCGCGTCATCGACGCGGTGTACAAGGCCAAGTGTACCTGGGAAGACGTGGGCGGATCGATCGTGGAGCTTCTGAACAACGAAGTGATCTGGGAGGCCGTCGAGCGGACCGTGCGCGTCAAGACTATGCGCGCATCTCGAGGCCTAGAAGCGCTCATCACCGAGCTGGATGCGATGCACGTACGCGCCACTGAGGCTCACAGACTCAACAGCTCCGGACCTGATGACGGTGCGCCCGAGCTAGGCAACATGAGTGCAGCGCATCTATTGAGGCGGCTGTCTTCAGATGGTGCAGACCGGCTAATCCCGTGTCGAGCGTGCAACGGGGCGGGCTACATCAGCAGCAAAGGGGGAGCGGACGACGACGACTCGGACTCGTATCTGCGCAGAACGCTGGCCCAAGTACTGGAACTGAAGGCGTCATTAGACCAGACCACCGTCCATTCGAACGAAGTCGAGCAAGAACTCCAGACTACGCTGACGTGTTACGCCCAACTGCAAGGTAAAATGGAGCAGATTGAAGCCAACAAGCGTCTCCGAGTAGAGATGGCGGTGCAGGCCGATCTCGACGACGAAGACGAGGAGCAGGCGCTGAACGCAATCACTGACAGCGGCAGCGGCAGCACGAACTGGGCGAGCGCGATCAGCCGAAAGAGCAAACGCGTTCAGCTGTACGAGCGACTCATTTCCGAGCTGAAGCGGTCGTTAACAGACAAGGATGCAGGGATCAAAGAGCTACGGGTAGCGGTCGAGTCGTCACAAACGCGCCTTGTGGCCTTGCAGAAACAGTCGCAGCAAGAGCAGCAGGCATTGAAACGTGAGATTTCGGCGCTCATGGCTTCCCTCGCACTCAGTATGAAGCACCGGAACACAAACATTGACGAGAAGCAAGCTACCATCAAGTTTCTTTTGAAGAGGCTGACGAGCGAACAGAGGCAAATGTCGCTGCGTCGACGATCTACTGCCTCGCTGATCAAAGAAGAGCGGGAGATGGAGGACGTCGATGACGACAGTAACAGCGGCAAGCGCCTGGATGGCGCGGATGATAACGAGTCGTCCTCGAATGGTGACTCTAGCGACGAAGAACAAGAGATCGAGCGGTCCGAGAAGGTGGCTCGCCGGTATTCCGAATCAGTCAATCGCGTCCAGAAGGAGTTTCAAGACCACCAGGCGCGAATGAGCGAGATTGACGAGGAGATCAAGGAGCAGGAGGACAAGCGGAAGCGGACAAACAGCATAGCACTGGGCAACATCGTGGTCACGATGAGTTCGCACCCTCGCGACCTCTTCAAGGCGCTGTCCACCGCGCAAGGAGAGCTGTTAAAGGTGCGAAGGGCGTCGCAGCAGTCCTCGACGCTACAAGCAGATCGGCTGTTGACATTGACTACCCATTTGAGCCATATCTCGGAGGAACTGTGCATGGTTCGGAAACGGACCAACGCGGAGATCGAGTATTGGCGATTGGAGTGCGAGAAGCTTCAAAACACCAACAGCGCGCTAATCACGGAGCAGCAAGGATTCCAGCAGCGGCTCGCGGAAATGCAAGCTCAGCTAGCAGCAGCGGCAGCAAGCGCAGCAGCATCAGCTCAATCGTGCTACATGTGCGCAAAACATCAAGCGAGACTGGCTGACATCTCCAACTGGATGCTCGCAAATGAGGCTGAATCAGTGTGTCCTACCGGCCAGCAAGATACCGAGAGCGCCAGCAACCCGATATCCTCGACGGTTCCACCGACAGATAGCGCGCATGCCTCTTTGACTGAGCACGATCAGCGTGCCGTTTGCGGCCTGGTGCTGGAAGTTGAGCAAGTGTGCGCCACCATGAGCTCTGCCACGCAGGAAGTCGCGCTGACGCTTCTCGGTCGTGCAATCTTCAAAAAACACTGCACTTCCATTGCCGCAATACCAGAGCGGCGGAGCTTCCGGTTCGCAACATGGGATACCAAGCCCTGGAACTCCACAGGGCAAGCGCAACGCATCTGTTCTATTTAGTTTGTCTGGCCCACGCGGAGCTGTTCCAGGTTCTGACCAACCTCTGGAGCTTCAATCCCCAGCTCGAAATCGCTCGGCTCCAAGCCGCCGCGAGGTCGTTCCCGAGTCACGCAGGGCTACAACCCACGCACTACCGTCTCATGTGGAATCAACAGACGATCATGGTACTTCGGCTCTCGGTGACAGCATCGACGGTGTCTCGAGTGTTTATCCGGATTCACGTCCGGGAATTGGTGGCCTCCTTGCTGTTCGGGGGCGAGCAGTATCGAACGTGCCGCCGAATTCCGTAGGGGACAGCTCCGCGCGCTTGTCTCCAGAAAAAGGGGCGCAGATGCTCTCCCATGGCGCTGAGGCGGACCACCTACCGTCATTTCGCCGAAAGAAGACAGTGAATAAGCTCCTGTCGCACCAGGAGTTTGAGCACTGGCGCCAAAGACGACGCCCCTTCGACATCCAAGTCAGCGATGCGCAAGACCCACCGGCTTGTCGTAACCCTAGCCAGCCAGCCGATGACTGCGATCCACGCCCTGAGGGTGCTAGTATTTCAGCTGACGACGATACTCCGTACTCGGTCTATTCTGACGACAAAGGAGAAGATGTTTACTGCGTCGATGTGGAGGTGTCCGACGACGACGACGGTGACGGCGGCTATGATACGATATCCCCACGCTACGACAGCATACCGTTGGTTATGCCTATTACGATTCCGCGCGTGGTGTCGGTTGGGGATAAGCGGCTATATCGCGGTAGCTCTGCTCCAACTCGGCCACCTGATTCAAATGACGAGAATCAGCAGCTCCACGACATCATCTCCAACCCTACGAAAACCACGGAGCGACCGAGATGCAGCGGTGAAGCAGCGTCCGTGTGCGTCCAAGAAGATGACCCACCGATCATCCAACAACTTCGAGTTCTGCTGAAACTGAACGACGGCGCTCGGGAGCGGCTCGCAGTCGCCAACTGGGAGTGTTTGGTATCGCTCATCCGCCTCGCCACGAGCCACAGTCGCCTCGCCACGGTTCGTTCCTTCTCTAGTTGCAGCAATGGGTTTTACAATATCATGGTCGTTAATTGACTCACTGTGCGTGCGGCAGTTTGGAGCGGAAGCTCGATCCCGCGAGAGTACGCTGTCCAGTCTCCCAACGCCATCCAAGATCTCGAAGATTCAGCTTGGACGTATGCGAGACGCACTGGAAACTTCAATTCGCCTGCGTGAACATGTCGTGGAGGGAGCGCTGGCAGCTCGGCATAACGCGAAGCGCGAGTGTCGGAAACTGCAGTCTTATGTAAGGACCACACCATGCTTGTTCGTGTATGTTTCTATGAGGACAGGCCAATTCACGATGGATACTGCCGTGTTCACGCAGTTCATGCACAGCATCGCGACCATGATGACAACGTTGAGCCAAAGAAGCAAGCGCGGCAACATTTCGGTTCCTGATACCTCGTTCCTCGGCGGACGTTATGACACGGCGCCCGCAAGTCCAGGTGGACGCGCTGGGTGGGGCTACTACTCTCGACCGCTGTATCCTGCGACGCAGGTAAACCTGGGATATCTTCCGCCGACTCAGCAGCTTTCTACTCCGTCGTTCCCGATCGGTGTTGAGCCTGGCAGTACCTCTCCGAGAATGGTGTCGTCCCCAAGTGTTCGGCTGATCTCCAAACCTGAAATTCGCGAAGCTATACCCGAACTCGATACGAGCACGAGCATCGATCTGCCCAGTCCCGACCGGTGGTCACATGCTGCCTTCCCGGTACGTCGCGTTGCGTCGTCACTCGCATGGTGGATAGTAGAAATGGTGTTGGTTGGTGCTGATATATGTATTGTTATGCCAGCACCGCGTCATCAAATTCGTCGGCCCATGCAGCCCGTACGACTTCTCCTTGACGCATTCGGCATCTATTTTGTCCAAGAGCTCCAGTCAATCCGCCGATGCCGTTTTTCCGACCAGTACGTGAGCTGACTTTGACCACCTGCACTCGTGTGTTCGCTCAACTGCGATGGGTTTTCTAACCTGACTGATGCGTTGAGTTATGCAGAGATTGTCTTGCCCCTTCCTTTCCCGCCCACAAAGGCCACGGCAAGTCCTGTAAGGGTACGCTGTCTGCTCAGAATTCGCTGCTTCTTCTTGAAATGATGCCACGAGCAAATGCTATACAGACAGCGCTAACTGACGCCGCATTGCTGTGTGCGGTACGACAGCCACAGACGGCGCGCCTGCCGGAGCGGCCCGTGAGCGCAAGTGGGACCCCTTTGGCTTCGCCGCACCACAATCCGACAAGGCCTCAGTCTTCTTCGTCCCCGGCGAATCGCGTCGTGTCTCCGCGGCAGCGAGAATCGGCGGGGTTTCGCTGAACGTGAGCCTTTACATTACACGCATGTTGAGCGCAGAGTTGACGCGCGTGCTTGATAAGCTAGCTCCGGAACCAAAGATGTATGGCATATTAGCTTCCGACCTCTTTGGTGTGAATGCATCGCATCTGACGCATTCGCTCGGATGCGCGATCATGGACGCGACGGGCTTGAACAGAGACAACGCAACATTCGGTGCGTTGCTGGCTATTTTCGGGCTGTGCTGTACTGCTATTATTGCTTGCTAATCGGTGTGAGGTAGTGCCGGGAACTGATCGGCTCGGTCCTGGCAATTCTGCAGTTTGGTCCGAGACTCCAGCTTTCCAGCCGAACGCGCCGGAGTATGCGATCGCAATGGTTGCTCGTCGCTTGCTTGGAGCGATCGTTAACACATGGATGGCGTTCCGAGTCGAGCTGCACGGCCAGTATTCGCTCGAGAGGCTGCGCAGTTTCCACGCGTTCGCTTCGACCCCTCGGTCGTTGTGGCTCCCGGTCTTGGGCGCCCTCACTCCGATCCCGTGCCTGCTGCTCAACACAGTCATGGACTTTGCGCATCTCAAGGATCCTAGCGAGGGACGCGCGGCCAACTACATCTTCTGGGTGCGCAACTGCATCGCCGTGGCGATGATCACTTTCGGCGTGCTCATGCAGTTCGTTCAGCTGATTCCACGGCTCGGGATGACTCGATCGAGGGTGTTGTTGTTCGCGGTCGTGGCCTCACTCGTCACCCTCGGGTTCGACTACAACATGGCCGGCGCGATCGCGTTCCCCATGCCATTCATGCTGTTGGTCGGGACGCCCATTTGGTTCCTCTCCAACACTGTCATGTTCCTGTACTTCTACGGCCGTCGACTACGGGAAGACAACACACTGCTGAAAGAGTTCATCAGCACCATGGCCATCGTCGTGTGCATGGTCAGCCTCACGATCGTGTACCCGGTCTACATCCTCGGACTCGTCTCCATCCCCTCGCAGTACTACAGCGTCTACGTCGTGCTGCTGCCCGTCATCAAGATCGCGGCCAAGAACGTCATCAGCGCCTTCGTCGGCAGCAACCACGACATGAAGCCAGAGGTCGTCATCTTCAACGTCGAGATCTTCAACGCGTTGTACGTGTCTTTGGCGATGCAGAACTCGTCGAGCGTGTTGACGACGCTGATTCTGTTCGTGATCGACTTTGTGCAAGCATGGGCGTCGATGGTTGACGTGCATCGCGAGCACCGCCATCTGACGAAGCTGATGTCGAAGATCCCGGCGGGTCATCCGCTGCGTGGGGAGAACTTCCTGAAGGTGGCGCGGAGGTTGTTGGAGGACGCCACAATGTCGGATGGCATGCTCTGCGAAGTGAAGTGCGGCGACCACGCCAAGGGCGACCGTGGTAGCGATGGAGAAGATACGGCTTTTGCAGATGATGTCGAAGTCCCTACTGATGAGCACGGGTATCAGATTCCAACGCCCAAGACTCTCGTGTTCAAGTCATCGCGCAAGCGTCCCGAGAAAGCGTCAGTCACGTCTTAGGGCGGAGTGCGCGTGATCCCAGTGACACGGGCCGCGAACAGATGCAACATTAGCGCCAAGATCAAGTCGCAGCTCTCGAAGGCTACGGTCACAGCTGCAAGCTCTGGGATGGATGGAGCCATCACAACGCAGACGGTTGTCACCAAGAGGCGGCTGCTCGGACAAGTCTTCTCCGAGCGCGAGCGCACCGAGTTCCTCCGCGTGTCGACGCAGCTACTCTTCACGATCGAGTTCATCATCCTGATCGAGTACACTGAGGTGATCGTGCCCTGCATCTACAGTACGTGGCCGCTTTCACACTCCGCGTTGACTCCGAAAAAGTCTAACCCCACTCTGTAATGGATGAAACACTGCGCAGGTATGTACATGACGGCCATGTTCTACCTGCTCAACCGAGTCTACTACCCTCAAATCGCGGACATTGACGCCGCAGACCTCGGTCGTATGGTGGAGAACGTGCTCGTGTATGCCGGGCTAGAGCTGCTCTCGTTTCTGGAGATTGGCTTGCTGCTGAAGCGTGCCGTTGGCGTGTCCGCTCTGCATCAGCTGGGGTTCGTGCTTCAGACACAGTGGGAAATGGTGCAGTCCAAACTGCTGCTGTGGATCTTCTACTCGGTCCAGAACTCGCTCGAGCACTTTGGTAAGCTCGTTATCATCGATGGCTACGGTTTCGGTCATGTCCAGCAAGGTATTGGACGCTAAACCACGCTGTGTACGTCGGTCTCTCGTGTTCTCAGGCGCTGATTTCAGCTTTCAGTTCGCGTGAATGAGCTCAAAGAGCGACTTATGACACCTCACCGCAGTTGCTTGTTCCCAAGGTTAGTGCTGCGGGCCTGGCGGATCAACCATCCATATCGCCGTGTGCGTTTCACGCCGCATACATTGAAACGTCGCTCTCCCTTCGTCCGGACGGAGAAGGCGACGGGTCACTCAAGAGTGCACCCCCAAGACTTAGCGTCTAGTCGAGAACCAGTTCTCTGTAGTGACTAGTGCCATGGGAGTCGAGCGCGGAGAAGATGGCAGGCGATATCCACCGCCGTCTGAGAAGAGGAAGCAAATCACAAGTGTTGTCAACTCGATCGAGCTCGTCGAATACGCGGCTGCACTTCTTGAAGCGCGGAATGGAGAAGAGGCCGATGAAATCACGCACTCAGCTAGTAATGTCGGCGTGGAGGGCGTCACGGAGGTGGCTCTTGTCGAACAACGGGCTACGAGTGCATCCGCCCCGTCGATATGGGCGATGCTACTCCTTCCGCCGCTGAAGACACAGCTACGGTGCTTGGATCTGTCGTTCAACGAGCTTGACGACGCTTTCTGGGCCTTGTGGGCGTCCAAGGGCGACGATAGAGCCTCCAGACATAGCGTAGAGTGGTCGGCGCTGTCCGTCTTGGCGCTAAACAACAACAGGTAGACACGAGCGATGCTACGGCACCCGATGCACCCGCTAACAGTTGAGTTTGTACCTTCCTTCAGGTTTACGAGCGCATCCGTGCGAGCCATCGCTGCGTTCGTGGCGAAGTGCCCGCGACTGCGGAGGCTGGATCTGTCGCTCAACCCGCTCGGTTCCGTTCGTAAAGCTGCGATGCTGACAGAGCAGATTTCAAGCGACAGCGTGAACTTCAGTCCCCTGACGCCGCTACTGGACGCCTTCGAACGTCGTGACGCAAGGGACGATCACTCGAGCCACCTGGAGGAGCTCGATCTTTCCTGCATCGGCTCTTGGCGGCAGTGCTGCGGCCTAGAGAACGTCGATCAACTCGAGCGATTCATGCAGACATTGCAGGCTACGCATTCGTCATGGAGGCAGCTCCAGCTCCGATCGATCGCGCTCATCGACGAACATGCGGCCGTGATCGCAGACTCACTCTCCGCAATGCCCTCACTCGAAGCGCTCGTGCTGTCGGGCAACGAGATTAGCGACACAGGGGCTGCACGGCTCGCATTTGTGCTCGACCGCGCCACGAACTTACGAACGCTCGACCTGGCGTCGAACCAGGTGCGTGCACATGAGGGGTATCTCTTGCATTGGTGTGGACTTGGGGCAGCTAACGAGCTCAAATGACGTGCTTGTACGATAGATAACTCGCAAGGGTGTTTTGATGTTTCAGCGCACGATCTCCTTGCTCCGAGAGCAATTAGCGCTGCGCCAGCTCCACCTCGAGCACAATGTCGACATCCCGTCCCGCGACCTGACGCGTTTGTACGAGCTAGTGCAAGCCAAAGTGCTGGAGACGTACCTGTTCTCCGCGCCAGGTGAAGAAGCGGCCAGCTTGGGTCGGGGGTTGTCGCTGAACGCCAAGGTGGCGACCCAGCTGCTTGCACTCGGCAGTCGCCTGTTGGGTCGCCATGCTCGCGTCGTGGTGGACGTACTGCGCACCGCACACAAGTGGCAGACGCTGCGAGAGCTCGACCTGAGCGGGAACCGCGTCGGAGCGAGTGGCGCCGCTGCCATCGCGCTGTACCTGGCACTCCACCCACCTCTGCGACTGCTAAACTTGTCCGCGAACGCCATGGACGGTACGGTATCGATGATAACTCGTCCGGTCGGTTGTGAATACTGTCTAAGCCTCTGTTGTTCTTTGTAATGTAGACGCGGCGACTGTCGTATTGGCACGTGGCGTAGAGGCGAATGTGACGCTGGAGGAGCTGGACCTGTCCAAGAACGACATCACGGACGCAGGCGCTACAGCGCTGTACCTCAAGGCATTCTCTCGCGTCCTCGACAAGCGCCGTCGCGTCCACGTGACGGACGGTAACGCGCTGACCCCCGAGTGCCGACTGGTACTGCAGTCGATCTCGCAGGCGCACGACCTTCGCAAACGCTTCGACACGGACTTCGCCGCCCTGGAGCACCTCAATTTGTCGTACGTAGCGGTTGCTCGGCTGGCTTGATGCCACTCACTCTCTCCGCCTCTAACCCGGACGTGTACACCGCGACAGAGGCAAGATGCTGCGTCAGTATGGCGCCCGCGCGGTTGTGGACAAGCTGCTGGCCATGGACAAGCCCTCGTGCTCGAGCCTCGATCTGTCTCGCAACGCGCTGGGCGATGACGGCGCGCTGGTGGCCGCAAGGCTAGTACGCAAGTACGCTCGACTCGAGAAGCTGGATCTTAGCCTCAACGACATTGGCGACGCCGGCGCTGCCGTGATAGCCGACGCTCTGGCAGAAAACTCAACGCTTCAGACCCTCACGCTCCACTCCGCACCTGATGGGTCGATGGCCAAGCCGCGACTGACCGAAGCAGGGCTGATGCGAGTTGCTCAGGCGCTGCAGACCCACCGCGCGATCGCGAGCGTCGACTTCAGGAACAACGTGGCGTCGGCGGGCGTGACACGCGCGCTGCTGGACCTCGTGCGCACCAACAAGAGCGTCCAGCGAGTGAACGGCGCCAGTTCGGTCGCGTTCATGGCCAAGCACGGCGAGGAATGAGTTGCAACAACAGCGGCACTTTGTGTAGCCATGTCACAATTATTGCGGGTTTAATTACAGCTATTCAATATATATTGTTTTGTATATATTTATCTTGGAAACTACAATAGTTTGTTCCAGCAACATTATCCACATCTTTCCTGCACCATAACTAGCTTAAAGTTGCGGAAGGACTCGTTGGTCGGGGAGTCCCGCGTGCGGCGCGCGCGGGTGAGGGACGCGCGGCCACTTGCGCGAGGGACAAGAAGGGACAGAAACAAGAAGAAAAGCCAGCAGCAACCGTCCCCCGGCCATGATGGACTTGCCTTCCGCACCGGCGGAAGTGTCGGAAGTCGCGCTGCCGACCGCCGCGTCGCCTCCGTCTCCGTCTCCGTCTGCTTCTGCGTCTCCTCCTCCGCCGCCGCTCGAGCCCAATGCCGCGGCCGCTTCCTCCTCGTCTTCGTCCTCCGCTTCGGCGCCGTCGGCGGCCACGCTGAGCGCCAAGGAGCGCAAGCGGCAGCACCGGTGGGAGCAGAAGAACCGCTGGATGCCGCACTACCAGCTCAAGTACGGCGTGCTGCCCGTCGAGTTCGGCGCCGCGCGGGCGCTGGACGGTGCGCCCGTCGTGCTCAAGGCCAAGTGCCGCTTCTGCGAGTGCTTCGGCCGCGAGCTCACGTCCGCGTCATCCGCTTCCGTGTCATCGCAGGCGACGCCCGCGACCGCGACGGCGTCACGGAGCAGCGCGTTGGAACACGCGTTTGCAGCTGCAGAGGACGAGGAAATGGCGGCGTCAGCAAGTGACCCATTGGCCTCTACGGGGCCTCCGCCGGTGAAGCGCCGCAAGAAGCGGCAGACGCTCAAGGTGTTTGGCCCAAACTTCCGCACGGACAACCTCGAGTCGCACCTGTCGCGCGAGCACCCGGGCAAGTGGAAGGAGTTCGAGCGGCTGAAAGACGCCGAGAAGCAGCACTTCTTCCCGGACCCGCCTCCGACGGCTGCAGCGCTCGAGCAGGCGGCGGCCGCCGCGAGCTTCGCGTCGACTTTGGGACTCACATTGGGCTCAACCGCGGTGCTGGCGAGTCACCACGCGGGTGGCGCAGGCATGATGTTCCTTCCTAGTCATACACCTCGCTTGGGTAGCGCAGTCTCGGGGACGCCAGCCAGCTCAGCGTCCACTAGCGCAAGCTTAGGAGCGGCGAACGCCTCCATGTCGGCGGCTGACTCGGCGGCGTCGAGTAACAAGCTGCTGGGCTTCTCACTGACGGAAAAACCTGCTGCGCTGATGGCAGTTGGCGGTGGGAACTCCACTGGTCGCCCCGCCGTCCCGGTCACGTCAGCAATTGTTGAGCTGCTCAACCAATTGCTCATGAATCACCGCGGCAAGCAGATTGGAGTTGAGACGTCCGCCCTCGTGTCGTCCGGTGACGCTGGTGCGAACGGCAAAGTTATGGTCGGAGCTGCGTCCTCGTCTTCGGCTTCGACTACTGCAACTTTGATCTGGCAGCACTTCGTTCGGGTTGATGAGGCGCTGGAGCGCAAGCAGGTTGCTCTCACTGCGTTGGCTGCTGACCCCACGGACGCCACGCTCGAGATCCCCTATCCAGAGCCAATCCTGTCTTTTGTTGCTGATGTGTTCGCAGCTGGACTGGACATTCAGCCGACGCTAGCGGCACTCGTCGCGGCACTGCGCCTACATCCGTTCGAGCCGCTGCTCCGTGACGAACCGACCCTGGAGTTTGTGGCGACAGCGGTTCGCCATATCACGGCCGTCAACTTTGCCAACCTTGCGCCGTTGATGGCGTCGGTATGGGGCTGCGCGCTCGTGCTTCGCTTCGACATGCAGAACAGCAGCGGGTTCGTCGACGTTCGCGTTCAGCTCCCGGTCCACGACGAGGTCCACGACTTGCACGTACTCGCCGTTCCGCTTGATGCCCAGCGCCATTCGACCGAATCGCTCGGTGTCGCGGTTGTTCGGGCTCTGGCTGCTGTTGACCCACTCGCGCTACAGAAACTGGTGGGCGTCACGGTCGACGGAGACCCGTTTCACATGAAGAACTACCTGGACGTGGCAGCATGGGTGCGTCGAGCCGCGTCCGCTGCGGTCGGGACCCCAGGTGCTGCATTCTACGTGTTACACAGCGCGCCGTTTCTGCTGAGCCACGTTGTGGAGGAGTTGCTCGAGATTTGCGAGGTCGAGTTTGACTTCTACGCGACGCTATTACAGGTCGAGGCACTTGCCATGAGCAGCAGTGGCGGACAAGGAGGCAGCGGTCGAGCGGGAGCGATTGATGCGATTGAGGGTGCACGGAGTCCACGACCGCGATCGGTGCGTGGCAACTACCGCCACGTCCATTGGATCGAAGTGTACGAGCTGTGCCACTGGTGCGCGATCCACCGTGAAACACTGGTGCGACTGTGCACTGAGAAGCAGCAGCAAGAAGAGCAGCAGCGCTCGTCGTCTTCTGGTCGGTGGCCGGCGCCGTCGAACGTCTGGTGGGCGCTTGTGTTCGTGTTCCGCGACCTACTCAAGGACATTCTGTCGGTGTACACCAAGTGCAGTCGCCACGCGACGTCCTTTGCCGACGTGCAACGACATCTGCGCGAGCTCGTGTTCCAGCTCAAGCTCAAATTCAACATCAAGCCATCAGACATGGACGCCGCCGCGGATGCTGCAGACGCCGCGATGGAACCAATGACAGCTTCGCCATCTAAACCAGATATCTCTGGCGGCGGCGTCAACAGCAGCGGTACTGATGGTGATGGCGGGCGAGCGAGTGGCACAAGTGGCGAAAACCATGACGGCGCGGCGGCAGCAGCGGTGGCAGCAGCCGTCGCGGAGGCGGACTCATTCTCTGTCGACCCGAGCGACTTTTCGTACCAGGACTTCGTGAACGCCGTGATTCACCTCGACATGTTCATGTACGAGGCGTTCCACTCCAGGTCGATCGAGAACTTCACGGACGCAGACCGCACGACGGTGTACCAGCGCTTTAACGTGCTTCTGCTGCTGTTGATCAGCAAGCTGCAGACCGTGACGTCCGTGTCGGCCGACTCATCCTCTTCTGGTAGCAGCAGCATTTCCACTGGTGCCACTGGTGGCAGTAGTAGTGGTGGCACGAGCGCAGAAGACTCTTCGTTTGCGGACCTTCGTCTTTATAGCGCCGACATCCCGCCATCGACGCCCTACGAGCTCATCACGATGAATAACCTGACGTTCATGGAGCTGCTGAACAGCCAGCAGACACGCATTCGTGCGAAATGGTCGGGGAAGGTCGTCGCGATGATCACGGAGGACCGGAACCGCATGGTGGCTGAGTTCGCGCAGCGCGGCGCGTTCTACGACGCGGTCACAGCCTTTGCCAAGCAGCAGCACCAGGGCGACGTGACGTTCCGCGACGCCTGGAGACTGAGCGCGCTCGAGTTCCCGTCGCTTTGCAGTCTCGCCGCTCCGTTTGGCGCTCTTCTTGCTGTCTCAAGGGATCATCGCGACGCGTCACGCTCACGAGAGACCACGTGGGACTCTAACCTCGCGCTGGAGGGCCTCCTGCATGGCCGGCAGCTCCAGACACTGGCGGCACTGCGGAAACAGCTCGATACGATCGTGTAAGGCGAGAGCAAGGATGGATTTCGGGTAGGTCAGTATGTCATAGAGTGAGGATTGGATTCGCCCGCAGTGGCGTCGACAGGTGTGTGTGTGCCAGGGGGTATCTTGTTGATAGCGGCCTACGCATGAGGGCTGGAGGTCAGGATGAGGTGTGTTCCTGACCGGAGAGACGCGTTCACCCTCGCGCCTGGACGCTGGTGTGCAGTTGCCGCGTCAAGAACTGGTTCGGGTCGCGCTGGTCGTACTCGGCTGCCAGTAGCCTCGCAACGGCACCCACCATGACCGCTGAGTCGACTGTCGGAGGTGACGACGAAGGCGACGACTTCTTTGCGCCGCCCGCGAACGGCGGGTGCTGGAGCGACGCGTCGATCCAGTCTTGCACGAACGCGCGCGTTTCCTGCAGCAGCACCGCCGACCGCAACGAGCTTTGGACGACGATCCAGTCGTTGACGCGCAGGAAGGAGCCTCCTCCCGATTGCGGCGACTGCTGGAGAGGCGGGAGCAGCTCCAGGTTGTGGCTAAACAGGCAGAGAGGCGCCGGCATGACCAGGCTCGACTGCGGGAGGTACACTTGGGACGTGTGCAGCTTGACGGCGTAGGTGAGGAATGGGCTCGGGAACGCCGCGATCTTGTGATTAATGGATCCCGGGTGGATGACCACGATGCCGCGGTCTTGCTCGCGCAGCACAAGCCTCTTGGACTGCTGCTCCACGAGGACGAGGTTCGGCGCCAAGCCAGCGAACAGCAGCGCCGCCACGACGGCCAGTCGCTCTCGCGTCATGGTCTTCACGTCATCTTGGGCGCTGCTACGGCTCGACCCCTGCGGGAGGAACCCGAGCTGCCCGACAAGGCCACGAAACTGCCGCTTCAGCTTGTCGATCTCAACGAGCGCCCTGCGGTTCAAGAACGTCTCGTGGCAAAACTGCTTCTCGGCGTTGGTGGATCTGCCACCGGAGCGCCGGCGACTATCACCCTCCGCGTCGAACCGCGCTTGCCACGTCTGGAACGCATTGACGTCGCTCAACATGTCGCTGTTCCCCACGGCGAACTGCTTGCGCGCCTGCTTCATGTCGGCTTGTCGCCCGAACGGCGCCACGAATGGCGACCGCGTCTCGAGGATGGCCGCGCACGTGGCAATCACGTCAAACTCGCCAAAGATGGCGCCGAGCAGGAGCATCTTGCCCACTTTGACATCCACAGGCAGCTTGGCGAGGTGCCCACCGAGTGTCGTGAGCGTCTCGTCTTCGCGGCGCAGCGCCCCGATCTCAAACAGTTCCTCAAGCGCGTCGCGAACACTCTGGTCCGGCGGCGGGTCGAGACACGCGCCAAGGAACTCGCGGCAGGACGTGTCGATGCCAAACGACTTGATCTGCAGACATAATGACGCCAGTGGCGCTCGGCGGATCTCTGCGACGGGCTGCTCGTCCATGTCGAAGGTGTACACGGACCGCGGGAACAAGCGGTAGCACACGCCGTCGCTCGTACGGCCCGCGCGCCCCATGCGCTGCTTCGCGTTCGCTCTCGAGATCCAGATCTCGTCCAGCACATTCGTCCGGCGCGCCGAGTCGTGGCGCATCTGCTTGACGCGGCCCGCGTCGATCACGATCTTGACGTCCTCGATCGTCAACGAGGTCTCAGCAATGTTGGTGGCCGCGATGACACGCACGGCGCCGTCGGGCATGTCGAACACACGCTGCTGTTCCTGGGGCGAAAGCGACGAATGCAGCGGAATCAAATGGAAAGTGGAAGCCGAGCCATCGCGGAACGTGCGGGTACAGCTCAGCAGGTCCAACAGCGTCGTGATCTCTTGGAGACCAGGAAGGAACACGAGGATGGATGCACTGCCATGCTTCGTCCGCTTGGCGTGAGCTGATCGGCCGCCGCTTCCAGCAGTGACGTCTTTGCCTTGGATAGCCAGCAGGTCGGGCTGTGTGGTCACCAAGTGCTCGACCAGCTCGGTGATCAGCTCATAGTTGACGACGGAAGGGTCGATGCAGTCCAGCGAGCGACGCGTCTGCTCGCTGTATCCGTCCAGCATTTGGTCCTGTCGCCGCTGCCGCTCACGCGCGCTGTTGCTCGAGGCAGCCAACGACTGCGACTCCCACGTCACCTTCTGGGTGTACGAGTTGCCACCGCGGCCTGATATGGTCACGCTCGTCGACTCTTGGACGCTGTCGTCGCCGCGGTAGTAAGCCGGCGACATTTCGTCAATGACAAACTTGGTCGCCTCCAGCACGTCTTCGAGGAAGAACTCCTTCACAGGGAACGTTCGGCCGGGCACGCTCAGCATCGGACACTTGGCCTCGCCGCCGAAATACCGCTGAAAGCTGTCCGCGTTGAGCGTTGCGCTCATGAGAATGACCTTGAGCCGTGACGTTGGTGGCTTGGTCGCGAGGAACTGGCGCAGCATCGAGAGCAGCACGTCATTCTGCAGGTCCCGCTCGTGCACTTCGTCCACAATAATGTGGGAGATTTTGTGCTCGAGCGTGTTCCGATCCTGCAGCTTCCGGAGTAGAATACCCGTCGTACAGAACAGCAGCTTGGTGTTGCGCGTCATCCGGTTCTCGAGTCGGATCTGGTACCCGGTCAGCGAATCCCCAGCTCCTGGTTCGCGCTCGCCCAGCTCCTGCGAGACGCGCGCCGCCAGACTCGTCGCCGCCAATCGGCGCGGCTGCGTGCACACAATCTGGCACGATTCGCCGCGCTCCTGGCGCAAAAGCACGTCCTCGAGCAGAAACTGCGGCACTTGAGTCGATTTGCCGCAGCCCGTCTCGCCCGAGACGAGGATGACGTCATGCGACTCGATCGCGTCCAGCAACTGCGCCTTGAACGCGGCCATCGGCAAATCGGCGCGCCGCTTGGCGAGCTTTTGGTACGCTGGTGACTGCATGCGTTGCTCAAACTGCCGCTTGAGTTCGAGCGAGATGGGCGACGGTGCGCTGGAATCGGTCATCACACTTGACGGAAACGGGTTGCCGCCTCCAGCCGCTGACGCATCACCGGCAGTGTTTATGCCTCCCTCGCCGCTGTTGTCGTGGTCTGGGAGATCTGCGTCCCAGTCGTCGACGTCCCAGTTGTCCAGCGTCTCGGACGCGTCGATACCCGTGCTACCTTCAGCGGCACCGTTTACCCTGCGCGAAGTTGATCGACCGCCGTCATCGGTTTCCGGTGGCACGAACTCCTTGGCGGCGATCTCGGCGGGGATCGCGCTGAAGATGCCGTCAATCACGGTGTCGAACTCGTTCTTTTCAGCGTCCGCCTCAGCTGCCGCCTCCTTTTCCTTTTGGTCGACCCACGACACCCACAGGTCACGGTACGACGGCGGCAACACGCGATAGAGCGGCAGATCCGGCGTCAAGCGGTACATCGCGACGGTCGCGACCGTGTCTTTGGCTTCATCGATCGACGTAAACCACGTGGCGTCCACTCGGCAGCCAGCGGCCTCGTTCTCGCGGTCGTCGACAGCGATCTCCTGCTTGTGTGTCTTCCAGTCAATGACGACCGAGTAAACGTGCTTTCCGTTGGTCTTGCCGCCGCCGAACGTCTTCTTCTTGTAAACCGGTCGCGGCAACCGCCTCTTCATGCAGAACTCTTGCAGGTGATCACGCGGAGACTTGCCCGTCCACGCCGTTGACGATGCGGCTGAAGCAGCTGCCGCCGCCGCCACCTTCAGCGGGTTCTTCCCCTTTCCTTTCTTGCTTTTTCCGCTCTTCGTCGAGACTGGAACGGCAGGAATGTGCTCATCGTCAACTGCTGCGCTCTTGTTGATCGCGTCGGCAGACACAATCGTGCTTTCAGCTTCTTCTAGCAGCCCGAACAAGCCGCCGTCACCGTCGCCATCGTCATCACCACCTCCGGTGTTGGTATCTTTGGGGGCGTCGACTGCTCTATCGTTCTCCTCCTCGAACATTCCGCCGAAGTCGGCACCAGCGGCGTCCTCCGCATCATTCTGGTCGTTTGCTTCTTCTGAAGCCTTGGGTGTGGCCTTCTCCACTGGATGAGCACCCTCACCGCTGGGTACTGAAGCAGTTTCTTCGTCGCCGTCCGATTTCTTCGTCTTCTTCTTGCTCTTCTTCCCCTTAAAAGTCGTCGAAGCAGCCGCCGAGCCGCCTTCTCCCTGCTTCTGGTGGTATCGCGCTTCATCCCACCCGAGCGCGATGAGCCGCTGGCGCACGGCCTGGATCTCCTGCGCCAGCATTTTCTGGCGCTTCTTGCTGTTGTTCTTGCGCTGCTTGGCGTGCTGCATGGCTTCCTGAAGCTGCGCGTACTGCTCTTCCAGCTGGAGGATCTCCTTCTCCTCCGTGGTCACGGCGGCGGCCGCGGCCGCCTCTTCCTGCTCGCGCTGGGCCATCAGCTGCACGTACTGCTGCGTCCACGACAGCGCGTTCTTGCTCTCCTCGATCTGTGCGGTGTCTGCAGCCGGCGGTGTCTCCGCTACGTCTGTCTGGTGATCGTCGTCGTCCCAGCCATCGACCACTGTGGGAAACGCTGACTCACCGACATCATCAGTCGTAGCGTCCTCTCCGTCGCTGCCTTCAGCCTTTGACCCCGACGCCGCGATTGGCACAGGCGAGTCATTGATCTCTGCTTCCAGCGTGCCGTCCGTGGGCTGCCCGCGCTGCTCGCTGAGCGGGTCGCGTGACGGAAGGGCGCGCAGCGCCAGCGGCAGCTCGCTGCTCGTGTGCTGCAGCGCCAGGAACCGCAGCGCGTCCTCCAGACTGTTGGTGTACGTGAGCGCCTCGCACGCCATGTCCTCCTCCACGCCATAGAGCTCGCGCAGCGCTCGGAAGGCGCGCGCGAGCTTCTTCTTGCTGCGCTCCTGCTGCACCACGTCCGCCGCGCGGTCTCTTGAGCCTACCACGACGCCAGGACGGAACTCCACGCGCTGCGCCTCTCGCCGCGTGCGCAGGACGGAGTGCAGCATCTCCTCCTCCGCCGCGCGCAGCTCAAAGCCCGCCGCCGCCGCCCGCGCGCCCCCGTTCTCCGTCGTCGTCGCCATCCGCGTCGCACTTTCCATGATGCTTGGATGCGGTTTGTCAACAGCACCACTTGCGGATTGGTAAGAAAATAGTGCCCTCCTCCAAAAAAAAAATCTAAAAACAATTATTATCCAATTGAATAATCATAATATAACGGAGCATCAAACGAATTATAAAATGAATCAATTATTCGTTTTTTACAGTATGCACAACATTTTACGTTTTATTTTGAAATCTGATCCATAATTGCTTGAGATCACTATTGCGGATAACATAAAAAACCAATAGATGGCACGAATTTCGACAACTCAGCAAAACTGTCAAATCTAAACGGACAAATACGGCATACTAAAACGAGATGCTCTATATCACAGAGGAGATAGAAATGAGCATTTTACAATTTTTTTTAGAGAATACGAGTCAGTTCAGTCAAAGTTACGACAGTGAGAGTAGAGGCAAAGAAATCGAACGTGTTTTGGCTGAACCAATTTGTGGCACAACACAAATCTAACGCATAGAGAGCAGTTC